>CAUYON010113536.1:0-13647 GCA_963573935.1 Arctocebus calabarensis
TGTGAAGAAGAATATGTTCCAGCTCCATCCATGTAAACATGAAAGAGGTAAAGTCTCCATCTTTCTTTAAGGCTGCATAATATTCCATGATATACATGTACCACAATTTATTAATCCATTCATGGGTCGATGGGCACTTGGACTTCTTCCACGACTTAGTAAATATGAATTGGGCTGCAATAAACATTCAGGTACATATATTTTTATTATGATGTGATTTTTGGTCTTCTGGATATGTACCTAATAAAGGTATTATAGGATTGAATGGCAAATCTATTTTTAGATCTCTAAGTGTTCTCCAAACATCCTTCCAAAAGAAATGTATTGGTGTGCATTCTCACCAGCAATGTAGAAGTGTTCCCTTTTCTCCGCATCCACGCCAGCATCTCTGGTTTGGGGATCTTGTTATGTGGGCTAATCTTACTAGAGTTAGATGATATCTCAAAGTAGTTTTGATTTGCATTTCTCTGATCATTAAGGATGGTGAGCATTTTTTCATGTGTCTGTAGGCCTTGTGCCTGTCTTCTTTAGAGAAGTTTCTCTTCAAGTCCTTTGGCCACCCTGAGATGGGATCACTTGTAGTTTCCTTGGTTATGCAAGAGGTCAATGCCAGGGAGGTTTGCATCAGATGCAGTCAGGCAGAAGAAGAACATAGGAGCCAAGGGAAGATAAAGCGTGTCTCTATTCAGCTCATGGCAGCTGGACAGCAAGCATGGGAAGTCCCAGCGAGTGGAAAGTCCCAAGCCCTTATGTCTCCAAGGGAACAGTGGTGGCAAAGTGCCAAGTAGTAGTTACATAATCATGACTTCATGGTACAGTTATGGGTATATAAGGAAACATGGTGTCCTCCAGTAGAACCATGGTGAGAAAGCCCAGACAACTCCATCTTCTCCCACAGGGCTACTGGTAATATCTTCCTCACAGGCTTGTTAGGGGGATTGTGTACATATTAAAAGTACTTAGACGAGGTCTTTGGCTGGATGCAGTGCTTCATATCTGTAATCCTAGCACTCTGGGAAGCCAAGGCAGATGGATTGCCTGAGCTCACAAGTTGGAGACCAGCCTGAGCAAAAGCGAGACCTGTCTCTACTACAAATAGGAAACATAGCCGGGTGTTGTGGCAGGATCCTGTAGTCCCTGCTAATCAGGAGGCTGAGGCATGAGGATTGCTCAAGTCCAAGAGTTTGAGTTTTCTGTGAGCTATGATATCACAGCACTCTACCAAGT
Organism: Arctocebus calabarensis; assembly: GCA_963573935.1. Classification (NCBI taxonomy): domain Eukaryota; kingdom Metazoa; phylum Chordata; class Mammalia; order Primates; family Lorisidae; genus Arctocebus; species Arctocebus calabarensis. The sequence continues at coordinate 1,228 of CAUYON010113536.1, forward strand.
GCAACCAATTGAGACTCTGTTTCAAATAAAGAAGAAGAAGAAGAGGTCTTGTGGTAAATTCTGCATAAAGGCTCACTTTCATGAGCCATGGCTCGGTTTCAGTCCTGAATCGGTAAAGAATGTAGATTTAAGGGGGAGGGGCAATATGGCCAACTGGAAGCAGCTTCCGACAGAGGCTCCTGTCCAAAAGGAAAGATAAAAAAATAAAAAAAATTTTTTAAAAGATTAAAAAAAAAAAAAAAAAAAAGGAAAGATAACCTCCCAGAAACTGCCCACTTGAGCTAAAGACTGGGAGCCCAGCTGAGAGACAGAAGTGATAACTGCAGGTCACTTCTGAGGCAAGTTGTGGCTTCAAGAAACCAAGCTTTAGGCAGAAAAACTGAACTAAATTTTTCCGCCATTCTGAACTTCCAGGACACCCTTCCCCCCTTACCTGACCCACAAGAAGCCTGACCTCTGCTGAAACTGAAGGAGGGCGACTTGAGCCCTCCCTATCTGCCCCACCAGGCAGCCTGCCAGGTAGAAGACTCTGGAGCCCCACGGAGCCCCCGCTAATATCCAGGCCAGAAACTCCACCGGGACCCCCCGTGGCCTGATTGGCACCCCTCCAGGCCTTGGCCCACCGCCAGCAGCAGCCAAGAAGTCCACCAGGACGCCTGCATTCCCATCTGTGCCCTGCCCAGCCCAATCCATGCCACAGGCCCACCGCCAACAGTGGCCAAGAACTCTACTCCACCGGGAGCCCTGTGCAGCCCCAATTTGCACCTCTAATGGGCCTTGGCCTGCCACCAGCAGCAGCCAGGAAGTCTTCAGGGACTCCTGCAGGGTGCCGATGTGTGCCTCACCGGGCCTTGGCCACCACCAGCAGCGGCCAGGAAGTCCAAAGGGACTCCCTCCTGGCGCCAATCTGTGCTCTGCCCCGCCTAGGCCTGCCTGGCTCCAATCTGCACCCTAGGGTCAGTGCCCACAGCATCCAGGAACTCCACTCCACCAGGAATCTTGGCCCGATTGGCACCTCGCTGGGCCTCAGCCTGCTGCCAGCAGCAGCTAGGAACTCCACCAGGACTCTGCCTGACTCTGATCCATGCCCCAGGCCCACCACCCTCCCTCTGTAGCCCTTCTCCCAATCTCTCAGCCAGAGATTACTGGAGGCACAGGCTCCCTTTGCAAAGGCCACTGGGTGCCCCATCCCATGCCCTGCTGCTTGAACTGGGCATGCCACACTCCAGAGCTACTCTAGCAGCCAGAAATCCCTGGGTGGGAGAGTCCCAGAGGAGCTACACAGGGTGACTCCCTACAAAGATACAGCAACAAAAGAGTGATCCTACCAGGGGCTGATCTGGGAGAGACACCTCCCCAACTCTGAGGACGGTCAAAGGGAACAGTAAAAAATAATCATGAGGTGGAATCAGCAGAAAAACTCTGGCAATATGAATAATCAGAGTAGATCAACTCCCCAAAGGAACGAAAAGGTAGATATAGCACAAGATCCCTTGCATAAGCAAATGGCTGAGATATCAGAAATTGAATTCAGAGTCTGGATAGCAAATAAGATCAGTGGAATGGAGGAAAAGATGGAATTAGAAGTTCAGGCAGTAATCCAAAAGATAACCCAAAAGATGTCTCAAGAATTGAATGAATTCAAAGACAAAATGACCAAAGATTTTGACACATTGAGACAAGAAGTTGCAGACCTCAAAGATCTGAGAAACACAATAGAATCCCTCCGTAACAGAATGGAGCAAGCAGAAGAAAGAATTTCTGACATGGAAGACAAAACTTTCAAACGCTCCCAACCAAACTTCCAAAGAGAAAGAGAAATGGAAAACAAAAACGAATTATTCTCTCAGACAGCTCTGAGATAACTCGAAGAAAACCAATATTCGCCTTATAGGGATACCTGAAAATGATGAAATTGCATCACAAGGCACAGAGTCTCTTCTTCATGAGATTATGAGAGAGAACTTTCCAGGCATGCCAAGAGATTCTGAAATTCAGATAGCAGACAGTTTCAGAAACCCCAGCACAACTGAACCCAAATAAGACATCCCCCAGCTACATCATAATTAAGTTCACTAAAGTTAATATGAAGGAGAAAATTCTGAAAGCAGCCAGACATAAGAAATCCACCACCTACAAGGGGAAGAATATTAGAATAACCGCAAATCTCTCTAATCAAATCTTTCAAGCTAGAAGGGAATGATCATCAACTTTTAATCTCCTAAAACAAAATAACTTTCAACCCAGGATCTGGTATCCAGCTAAACTGAGTTTCATTTATGATGGAGAAATTAAATACTCTTAACAACATCCACATGTTGAAGAAATTTGCTGTAACTAACCCAGCTCTCCAGGATATTCTCAGGACTATCCTCTATAATGACCAGCATAATCCTCCACTACAAAAGTAAACTCACCCAAAAACATTTTAACAAATTCCAACTTCTACAGTGATGAAAGGAATAAAAATGTCCACTGGACTTTCTAAAGATTTATCATTGTTTTCAATTAATGTAAATGGTTTAAATTGTCCTCCAAATAGGCATAGGTTGGCTGATGAGATACAAAAACTCAGGTCAGATATCTGCTGCATACAAGAATCTCATCTTAACTTAAAAGATAAATTTAGACTCAAGGTGAAGGGATGGTCATCTATATTCCAGGCAAATGGAAAACAGAAAAAACCAGGTGTTGCAATCTTATTTGCAGATACAATAGGCTTTAAACCAACCAAAGTAAGGAAGGATAAAGACGAACATTTCACATTTATTAAAGGTACTACACAATCTGATGAGATTTCAATTATTAATATCTATGCCCCCAACCAGAATGCACCTCGATTTATAAGAAAAAATCTAATAGACATGAGCAACTTGATTTCCTCCAGCTCCATAGTAGTTGAAGATTTTAATACTCATTTAGCAGTGTTGGATAGATCCTCCAAAAAGAAGCTAAGTAAAGAAATTTCAGATTTAAACTTAACCATTCAACAACTGGATTTAACAGACATCTACAGAACATTTCATCCTAAATTGAATACACATTCTTCTCAGCACCCCATGGAACATACTGCAAAATGGATCACATCTTAGGTCACAAGTCTAACCTCAGTAAATTTAAAAGAATAGAAATTATTCCCAGATCTGTCTTCTCTGACCATCAAGGAATAAAAGTTGAACTCAATAAAAACATGAATCTGCATACTCATACAAAAACATGGAATTTAAACAACCTTATGCTGAAGGATAGATGGGTCATAGACGAGATTAAGAAGGAAATTACCAAATTTTTAGAACAAAATGACAATGAAGACACGAATTATCAGAACCTCTGGGATACTGCAAAGGCAGTCCTAAGAGGGAAATTTATAGCACTGCAAGCCTGCCTCAAGAAAACAGGAAGAGAGGAAGTTAACAACTTAATGGGACATCTTAAGCAACTGGCGAAGGAAGAACATTCCAACCCCAAACCCAGCAGAAGAAAAGAAATAACCAAAATTAGAGCAGAATTAAATGAAATTGAAAACAAGAGAATTATACAACAGTTCAATAAATCAAAAAGTTGGTTTTTTGAAAGGTCAATAAAATAGATAAACCTTTGGCTAACCTAACTGGGAAAAAAGAGTAAAATCTCTAATTTCATCAATCAGAAATGATAAAGATGAAATAACAACAGACCCCTCAGACGTTTAAAAAATCCTTAACGAATATTACAAGAAACTCTGAGAAATATGAAAATCTGAAAGAAATTGACCAATACTTGCAAGCATGCCACCTACCAAGACATAGCCAGAATGTAGTGGAAATGTTGAACAGGCCTATATCAAGTTCTGAAATACCATCAACTATAAAAAATCTCCCTAAAAAGAAAAGCCCGGTACCACGTGGCTTCACGGCAGAATTCTACCAAACCTTTAAAGAAGAGCTACTACCTATATTACTAAACCTCTTCCCAAATATAGAAAAAGAAGGAATACTACCCAACACATTCAATGAAACAAACATCACCTTGATCCCTAAACCAGGGAAAGACCCAACAAGAAAAGAAAATTATAGACCAATATCACTAATGAATATTGATGCAAAAATACTCAACAAGATCCTAACAAACAGAATCCAACAACACTTCAAACAAATTATACACTATTACCAAGTGGGCTTTATCCCAGGGTCTCAAGGCTGGTTCAATATACATAAATCTATAAATGTAATTCAACACATAAACAAATTAAAAAATAAAGACCATACGATTCTCTTAATTGATGCAAAAAAAGTTTTTGACAATATCCAGTATCCCTTCATGATCAGAACACTTAAAAAAATTGGTATAGAAGGGACATTTCTTAAACTGATAGAGGCCATCTACAGCAAACCCACAGCCAATATTGTATTGAATGGAGTTAAATTGAAACCATTTCCACTGGTTGCCAGGAACCAGGCAAGGTTGCCCATTGTCTCCATTGCTCGTCAACATCGTAATGGAAGTTTTACCCATTGCAATCAGGGAAGAAAAGGTGATCAAGGGTATCCACATAGGGTAAGTTTGACCTCAAAAAGAGATCAAACTTTCACTCTTCGAAGACTATATGATTGTATGTCTGGAAAACACCAGGGATTCTACTACAAAAGTTTTAGAAGTGATCAAGGAATAAAGCAATGTCTCAGGCTACAAAATCGACACCCATAAATCTATAGCCTTTATATACACCAAGAATAGACAAGCCAAAAAACCAGTCAAGGACTCTATTCCTTTCACTGTAGTGCCAAAGAAGATGAAATATTTGGGAGTTTACCTAACAACGGATGAGAAAGATCTCTGTAAAGAGAACTATGAAACTTTAAGAAAAGAAACAGCTGAAAATGTTAACAAATGGAAAAATATACCATGTTCTTGGCTGGGAAGAATCAACATTGTTAAAATGTCGATGCTACCCAAAGCAATATATAATTTTAATGCAATTCCTATCAAAGCTCCATTGTCATATTTTAAAGATCTTAAAAAAAAATACTTTGTTTTATATGTAATCAGAAAAAACCTCAAATAGCCAAGACAGTACTCAGAAATAAAAACAAAGCAGGAGGAATCATGCTACCAGACCTGAGAATCTACTATAAATCGATCAAAACAGCATGGTACTGGCACAAAAACAGAGAGGTAAATGTTTGGAACAAAATAGAGAACCAAGAGATGAAACCAGCTCCTTACTGTTACTTGATCTTTGACAAGCCAATTATAAACATTCAGTGGGGAAAAGACTCCCTATTTGGCAAATGGTGCTGGGTGAACTATCTGGTGAACTGTAGAAGACTAAAACTGGACCCACACCTTTCACCACCATTAACTAAGGTAGATTCTCACTGAATGTTAAAGATTTAAACTTAAGACATGAAACTATCAAAATATTAGAAGAAAGAGCAGGGAAAACTCTTGAGGGAATTGACTTTTATGAGGACTCCCCAGGCAATTGAAGCAATATCAAAAATACACTGCTGGGACCTGATCAAACTAAAAAGCTTCTGTACAGCCAAGAACATAGTAAGTATAGCAGGCGGACAGCCCTCTCAATGGAAGAAAATATTTGCAGGTTATGCCTCCGACAAAGGTTTAATAACCAGAATCCACAGAGAACTTAATTATATTGGCAAGAAAAGAACAAGTGATCCCATCTCAGGGTGGGCAAAGGACTTGAAGAGAAACTTCTCTAAAGGAGGCAGGCGCACAGCCTATATACACATGAAAAAATCCTTACCATCCTTAATCATCAGAGAAATGCAAATCATAACTACTTTGAGATATCACCTAACTCCAGTAATATTAGCCCACATGACAAAAATCCCAAAACCAGAGATGTTGGTACAGATGTGGAGAAAAGGGAACACTTCTACACTGCTGGTGGGAATGCACACTAATACGGATGGATGTTTGGAGAGTACTTAGAGATCTAAAATTAGACCTGCCATTTGATCCTATAATTCCTTTATTAGGTATATAACCAGAAGACCAAAAATCACATTATAAAAAAGACATCTGTACAAGAATGTTTATTGCAGCCCAATTCATAATTGCTAAGTCATGGAAGAAGCCCAAGTGCCCATCAACCCATGAATGGATTCATAAGGTGTGGTACATGTATACCATGGAATACTATGCAGCCTTAAGGAAAGATGGAGACTTTGCCTCTTTCATGTTTACATGGATGAAGCTGGAACATATTTTTCTTAGCAAAGTATCTCAAGAAGGGAAGAAAAAGTATCCAATGTACTCAGCCCTACTATGAAGCTAATTTAAAGGTTTCATATGAAGGCAATAACTCAACTATACCACAAGAATATGGGGAGGGAGGGGAAAGGGAATGTTCGGGTGGAGGGATGGTAATTGGTGGTGCCACACCTATGGTGCATCTTAGAAGGGTACAGGTGAAACTTACTAAATGCAGAATACAAATGTCTCATACAATAACTAAGAAAATGCCATGAAGAGTATTCTAAACAGTTTGATGAAAACATTTCAAATTGTATGTGAATCTAGCACATTGTACCCCTTGATTGCACTAATGTACACAGCTATCATTAAATTAAAAAAAAAGAATGTAGATTTAAAGACATTGTTGCTGATCATATATATTCTTTAAATAAAGTCCTAAAAGCAAAAATTTCTACAGATAATAAGATGACTGTTTTCTTTTAACATAACAGTGGTATAATAACCTTTCTGTGTGGTGTTGATTCCAGGAATTCCCCCGTGGCTGCTCAAACAATAAAGAGAGTCACAGCAGAAGATCTCCAATTGATAAATTGTTTCCGTCTTCCTATAGTTTGGAAATGTGTCCCCCCAAAACTCAAGTTGAAATCTGATCCCCAGTGTTGGAGTGGGGCCTAATGGGAAGAGTTTGGGCCCTAGGGGCACATCCCTCAGAATGATGCGGCACCATCCTTACTGTAATGATTGTAGGGCTATGAGTTCTGCTGCTAATTCCCACAAGAGATGATTGTTTAAAAGACTCTGGCACCTCCTTCCGCTTTCTCTTAATGTTACCTCACTGTGTATTCCCTGCCTAGGCCAGCTCCCTTCCACTTACCATGAGAGGAATGGCCTGATCCCCTCCCCAGAAGTAGACGCTGGTGCCACACTTCTTGTACAGCCTGCAGAACCTTCAGCTGAGTTAGATATCCCTTTATAACAACAGAAATGGACAAAGACACATCTTATTCTGAACTCTGGTTGTTAAAAAACTATTCCTTTGTTCTATCTCTTCATGTGAAATTCTCACAAGAAAGGATCAAAGTATAATCTTCAAAAATATTTTTTCCATAATTCAGAATTACAAACAGCCCAATTTGACACATATCAGAACTGTATAAATGCTGTTGAATAAATTAATGGACATATGGATGGATGGATTAATAAAAGAATAAGTATAATAACTCCTAAAAATCCTATTCATTTTTCTCTCAACAAAGTCTGAGACTGAGCCTCACAATATAACATGTTATAAAGAAAAGAAAAAGATTTAAGCATATTTCTCCATTATGGTACGTTCTATCTGAGTGATTCTCAATTTGAGCTGCATATGGAAATTACCTGGGGAAATTATACTGCTTCCAGGGTTTCGCTCTTCCCTGGAAAATCTAATATAATTAGTTGAGAGTGTGGTATGGCCACTGGGAGTCTTAAAAGTTCCCCAGGTATTTTTAATGTGCAGCCAAGGTTGAAATCCATGGTTCTATCTGCTGTGGATAATTGATATCTCACTGAAAAAGTAAATTCAAACACAATATATAAATCTTCAGAGTCTTACTGAATTTATATTAAACTTTGATTCCATAGATAGAATGATAAATTGTCTTGCCTCAACATAGATCCCAAGAACTAATGCCCCTGGAAACTTATATTATAATCAGGTCACTAAAATTAGAATTGGAAAGAAGAGCCTTTTGAGAGATTGAATAATGCTTTCAAATGATGTGAAAATCAAGTTCTGTTCTAGCCTTTTTTCCTCTTAAACTTATATATTAAGACTCATGCAGCCACAAGGAAAAAAAAAAAAAGCACATGCACTCAACTCTCAACTGTCATATACAGGAAGAAGAAACAGCTGAGCCTGTTTGGAGTCATTATTTTCAGAAAGATGTTTTTCCCAAAAACTATGCTATATAAAACTGTGCTGGGGAACACTTTTTTCTTTTTTAGCCAGGTGGTTCTACAATACTTATAGGTACTAACACAGCTTCTAATGTTATATGTCCCATCTGCTTTTATGGTTGTTGGTCTATTACTTCTTATTGTCTTAAAATATAGCAAAGAATATGAATCATCTTCAGCATCACATCTGAATCATTGAACTCCCACCTAACAATACAATTAAGGCATTTAGGCATGATGTTGGGTAAGTGAATAAGGACTGCCACAGAGAAATGAGTTTTCTTAGTAAATTGACTAAGAAAAATGGCACCACACAACTAGACTTCTATTTTTATAGATTCTCAGCAATGGAAAGGTACATATTACATGTTTCCTTATACTATACAAAAGTATACTTTGAATGAGTTCTCGATATTTTTAATTTACACATCTTTTAATCAAAGCAAGAAGTGTAAGTATCTTTGTATTAAAACCCCATTAAAGGACTATCATGTACATAGATGGACTGAGATTTAATAGAGATAAAACCATGCTTCTAAGTTAAAAATTAAAAAAATAAAGGAGCAAGTATTTATTGAGCACTTTTGCTTATTTTCATTATGTTTTATCTTATTAATGTGTAAGTGAATTTCAAATTGCTGAATATTTTTAAAGTTATTTTTATCGCCACTCCCAATTTGGACTCCTACCTCAAATCCCCAGAGATAACCTCTATAATAAGTAGAGTGTGTTTTACTCAAGAATTTTTTGGTTTTAAATAAACTTGCAGGCTTGGCACTGTAGTACAGTGGTTAATGGCACCAGCCACATGCTGACAGGTTCAAACCCTGCCTGAGTCAGCCAGACAACAATAACAACTATAACAAAGAGATAGCTGGGCTTTTTGGCAGATGCTTGTACTTGGGAGGCTGAGGCAACAGAATCACTTAAGCCCAAGAGTTTGAGGTTGCTGTGAGCTGTGATGCCAGGGCTCTCTACCCAGGGCAATGCGGTGAGACTCTATCTAAAAAAAAAAAATTCCTTTTGGCTAGGCACAGTGGCTTACACCTATAATCCCAGCACTGCAGGAGACTGAGGTGGATGGATTGCTTGAACTCAGGAATTTGAGACCAGTCTGAGCAAGAGTGAGATCCCATCTCTACGAAAAATAGAAAAATTAGCCAGGTGTTTTGGCAGGCACCTATAGTCTCAGCTACTGGAAAGCTGAGACAAGAGGATCGCTTTAGCCCAGGAGTTTGAGGTTGCTGTGAGCTGTGATGCCACTGCATTCTACCCAGGGTGACATAGTGGAACTCTGTCTCCAAAAAAAAAGAAAAAAAGAAGGAAAGTTTCCTTTTTATTTTCACCAGGTACCAGCAATTCTAAAGAAAGTCAGTGATCGGCTCGGTGCCTGTGGCTCAACGGGCTAAGGCACCAGCCATGTACACCTGAGCTGGCAGGTTCGAATTCAGCCCAGGCCCACCAAACAACAATGGCAACTGCAACCAAAAAATGGCCGGGCACCTGTAGTCCCAGCTACTTGGGAGGCAGAGGCAAGAGACTCGCTTGAGCCCAGGAATTAGAGGTTGCTGTGAGCTGTGATGCCATAGCACTCTATCCAGGGTGACAGCTTGAGGCTCTATCTCAAAAAAAAAAAAAAGAAAGAAAGTCAGTGATCAAATACTCCCCCATGAAAAAAATCTTCCATTTTAGGATAAACTCTAAACAATTGATGTGGTTGCTAGTGAGCTTTTTTTTTTTTTTTTTTTGTGACAGAGTCTCACTTTATCGCCCTCAGAATGCTGTAGCATCACAGCTCACAGCAACTTCCAACTCCTGGGTTTAGGCAATTCTCTTGCCTCAGCCTCCTGAGTAGCTGGGACTACAGGAGCCTGCCACAACACTCAGCTATTTTTTTGTTGAGGTTTGGCGAGAGCCGGGTTCGAACCCAGCCACCCTTGGTATATGGGGGCAGCGCCCTACTCACCGGCGCCGCCCACTATGAGTTTTAATGATATATTTGAAATTTTCCAATTAGAGCTTTTAAAAAAATGTGTCCTTTGATAAAAATTGTATTCTATATGGAAGAAACCTGGAAGAACACATTAAAAGTTATACATTTCTACCATGATACCAGCAGACTCATCCACAGGAATCCTTACAAGTTCCATCTTTCCAGCTTGCCTCAGTGCTGTTTCTACCTGCAAGGGCTCAGAACTCCATAGTCCTGTATTTAAACAGTAGATTTGAAATAAGCAGAGGACAGCACTGCGACTGGAAAGATCAAGAAACAGAACTTTCTTCTTCAATTCTGTCATTCTACGTGGGCACTTGGAATTTTTATTTATGTGTAAAATTTTTTGACTTAAAAAACATTTGATAGCTTCTAGAATCAATCCCAAAGAAAGAAAGAGGAGAGTATTAAGGGTATTTGGAATTTATTGTGAAATGAGATTTATATAAATCTCTGCCAGGCTTATCATTATTTTCAAGAATTTTCCTATTTGTGTTAATTGTTGCTTTGTATTAGAGACACATTCAAAATTAAAATTAATAAAAACTGTTCTTTAACCAACTAAGAGGGAAGATAGATAATCTGCCTATACTTGCTAATGAACTTAAATACATAAAAATTTATCTCAATAAAGCCATTGACAGAAGCTTGAAATTTGTGAAAGTCTTAAATGCAGAACGTTAATGTTATTGATTTAGTGAAGGACCAATATATAGATATGTTCTTTTTCTTTAAAAAAAAATGGATTAAATTAATTAAACATTATCATTGCATTAATTTTTTCTGTTGAAGATAATTTTTATTTCATTCTCTAAATTTATTAATTTTTAAACTTAACTGACAAAACTGCATGTGAAATCCGTGAGACATAAGTCTTCACTGTTTCATTGCTTTTCTGTGGGTAATCCATTAACACAAACACATTTTTAGTTTTTATGATAATTATTAAAAATAATTCTATTATATAGAGTGTGGAGGTGTTAAAAAAAATTAAAAAGAACCAGGCTATTGTGGTGGTACACGTCTGTAGTCCCAGCTAATCAGGTGGCTGAGGTAGGAAGATTTTTGAGGCCCATTATTTGACAATGTAGTGAACTCATCAGGTTTGTGAATAGCCACTGCACTCTATCCTGGGCAACATACCAAGACCTTGTCTCTTAAAAAAAAAAAAAAACCTGAGTGTGGCGCTTGTGGCTCAAGGAGTAGGGCGCTGGCCTAATATACTGGAAGTGGTGGGTTCAAACCCCAGCCAAAAACTGCAAAAACAAACAAACAACAACAAAAAAAAAAACCTGGATGGAGTTGAAACAAATTCTTCTTAGTAAAGTATCACAAGAATGGAAAAGCAAATATCCCAATGTAATCAGTACTAATATGAAGCTACTAGATCAGTGGTTCTCAACCTTCCTAATGCCGCAATGTATTTTCATTGTTAAAAAGGGGCCATGACCCACTGGTTGAGAACCGCTGCACTAGACAATCTAATTCATGTCCACATAAGACAAAAACTCAATTCAACTCAAGTTGGGGTTGAGGGAGAACTAAAGGAGGGGGCAGAGGGGAGGAAGGGAAGGGTATTGGTGTATTCTCACTTAGCGGGCATTATGTAAGGATACGTGGCACACTTTTTGGATATGGGACACAACTACAAAACAGATTCTACTTAACAAATGCAAATATCATAACATAATTTTTTGTACTCTGACATTAACCTGAAATTAAAAAATAAAATAAAATAAAATAATCCGCTCCCCAAATCAAATATGCTAAATCCCTGTTATCCCATCGTTAAATCTCCCAGTTCACAAAGTTGGTAGTTCAGTGGTAATTGTTGTAAGAAATGCCATTGTTTTTAAGTTAAAAATAATAGAGAGGTTTAATACTCCCACCATTATTTATATCCAAAAAGAAGTAGTTTACTTTAATGAATTTTCAATTAATGAAATTAGAGTTAGATCAGAGGTTCAAATGTGCGATCCAAACTGCAGATTCTACACAAAGTTGTATTTTACTTAATTTATACAATGTTATAGAAAAGAATAAAAAGCCAACATGTGTGGGTCAGCACCTGTGGCTCAACGGACTAAGGCACCAGCCACGTACACCTGAACTGGCAAGTTCGAATCCAGCCCGTGCCTGCCAAACAACAATGATGGCTGCAACCAAAAAATGGCCAGGCGTTGTGGCAGGCGCCTGTAGTCCCAGCTACTTGGGAGGTGGAGGCAGGAGACTCGCTTGAGCCCAGGAATTGGAGGTTGCTGTGAGCTGTGATGCCACAGCACTCT
>CAUYON010113538.1:0-26723 GCA_963573935.1 Arctocebus calabarensis
CATATACATTCAGAAATATTTTGATCATACTGTTACAGATATCCTTCATGGCATTTCCTTGATCACTATATAAAGACATTAATACTCTACCTTTAATAAGTTTCGCCAGTACCCTGCTAAGATGCACCGTAGGTGTGTTCCGAGAAAAGTAATTTTTAATTCACATCAATAGCTAACTAATTCATCTTTTATCCACTATTAAAAGATATGAGTATTTAAAGAGTATGAGTATGTATACAATACATTTATATACTTCAGGAAATAAGTTGCTAAAACTCTCCTGAAAGCCTCTATGGTGGGTGAATTTCAACATACAGCTTCTATAGACAAGCATTTAATTTTTCTTTGTAATGATTTTTCTTCTGTAATATTGAAAAGCATTGTTTTCAAGGGATTTCTAAAGTGAACCTTTTCCCCACAATCATTTGTAGAGTAAATCATTTTTCATTCTGACATTTATGTTTCCTATATATTTTCTCTAAAATTTAAGTTTTCAATCCTGAAATAGTAGGAATAGTAAAAGAAGATGTCATAAAATATCAAGTATTATCTAAAATTTTTCTATCTGAAAGACAGAAGCTTTTACATTTGAAATCAAAATTCCCTCTAAAGAATAAAATCACTGTTAACTCTTCACCTCATATATTTAATTATCTCTAAAATCTTTTAAGTTAGCAAATTAGGAAGTCAAATCATCCTTGCCAAAGAAATGGCAACTTTTACAGAGGGGGGAGAAGTTGTAGAGGTTATTATAGTTCATGAGAAACTTTATAGAAGGGTAAAACTGTTTGGGTTCTAGAGTGTACATGTATAGAGCTACCAAGCAAGCAACTTTGGATGAAAGGTTAGAAGAGACAATTAAGTTGGTATTAGGAGAGTTAAATTATTTTTTTTCCTTTGACACTTATTGCATGAGATTGGTACAACACTTCAACCTCTCCAAGTTAATTTTCTCATCGGTAAGTACTGGAAATTCTAACCCAGAGGTTAGAGAGTTTAAGCAAAAATACTATGAAACTTTAACTCATGCAAAAGATGTTTTATATATAACTACCAGGAGCCATCTAGGGCTAACCCTTAACATCTATAGATAAAAAACAAAAGGCTGCATCCTACTTAGAAGGGAAAAAATAGACTTATATAGGTCTTTTTGCAATAGGCATAATTAGGCAGTTTATAAACACTTGAATAGGACACTAATCACAATGTCTATAGAAAATATAGCAAATTTTTCTATTTGCCTTTTTTTGGCAAGGAAATATACAGATATTAAAATCTAGATAGAATTTTTCAATCAAAACACCATTTATATGTACTAAATGTGTTTAAATATAGGACACAGGAGGACGCTCTTAATCAAGCTAAAAATAAAATTGATATTGATTGAGTCTCTAATTTTCTTACATTTAGTAATCAAAGGCACAATATAATGCACTTTTTGGGTTCTTTGAATTAATATGTCTTAAAATTTCTAAAATTGATTTGTGCCTAGTAAACAAAAATATCAGCTATGGCGCAATAATTTTAAAATACTGTGTGAATAATACTATTTTTCAGATAGCTAGAGAGTCCACTGACCTTTTGTCTAAGTTTCTTTCACAACTACTTTAAAAGTTGAGATAACTTACTAAAGAAGCAGAAACATTGTTTTTTTTTTCATTTTAGGAATATTTATTATACCTAACTTTTTATGTTAAAATATGACATTTTTTTCATTATTGCAACTTGAAAATATCTCTACCTTTTATTCTAATGATTTATACTATTCCTCTCTGCTCTATTTCCAATGCCACCAGCCTAGACCAAATAATGTCCCATCAACTCAACTGACTAAGCTCTAGCATCTATTTTTTTTTTTTACTATAATATTCCATCATTTAATCTATCTTTGCCTAATAAAAAATCAAATTTGATTATGTCATTTCTTCAATGGCTTTGCATTGAATGGAGAATAAATTCTAAATTCTCTAGTATGAAGATCCAAAATCTATTCAGAGTCATTGCAGACCACTTTTCTCCCCTATGCTCCAGTGTAGTTTAATTTCCAGCTGCTATGAACTAATTCCAAGGGCAGGTGGATTGCCTGAGCCGGTTTGAGACCAGCCTGAGCCAGAGCAAGACACTGTCTCTAAAAATAACTGTGCATTGTGGCAGCTGTCTATAATCCCAGCTACTTGGAAGGCTGAGGCAAGAGAATCGCTGCAGCCCAAGAGTTTGAGGTTGTTGTGAGCTATGATGCCATAGCACTCTACTGAGGGTGTCAAAGTGAGACTTTGTCTCAAGAAGAAACAAAGGAAGAAAGAAAGAAAGAGGAAAAAAGGAACCACTAAGCTTTTACAACTGATTCAAAGAAGACTATAAAGTGTCATAAATATTTAGATCTTTTGAGAAAACAAGAATGAATTTACATATAGTTAACAAAACTAGCTCTTCCCACTGGGTGGCAGAGTGGGCATCAATTTTCCTCTCATTTGATATGTCTGGACCCGATCATGTGCTTTGCTATGGGAGTTGGAGATAACCTATAGGACACAGAAAACCATCAGGATATTGTTTTTCATTGTCCACCTTCAAATAGTTCACAATTTTTTCCTGAGAGTAAGAATAAAAATACACATTTCATACCAAAGTTTGCATTAAGAACACAAAGTATAAGAATATAATGTGCCTAAGATCTTCTATGCCTTCAGGACCCTTGCCATTATTAGCTGGGGATAGATTTTAAAAAAAAATTAGAGTGCTTTTGAGAAAACTAGACAGATAAGTTACTCAAGCATAAATATTTATCTAAAAAGAGTGCTGTAATGAGTTTATTTCTAATAAGCTATGATTAATTGTGAGGCAAAACACACAGCAAAAAATAGGGCATTTCTAACATGAAATGTGAATTCTTTCAAGTTATGTCATTCTAATCCTGACCATTCAAAAACATTATTCCTGTCTTAAGTCTTTTATCCGGTGAGAGTCAATTTTTGTTAGAGGTGAAAGGTGTGGGTCCAGTTTTAGTCTTCTACAAGTCGCCGCCAATTCACCCAGCACCATTTGTTAAATAGGAAGTCTTTCCACCAATTTATATTTTTGATAGGCTTATCAAAGGTCAAATGATGATAGTGTCTGGATTCATCTCTTGGTTCTCAATTCTGTCCCATATATCTACCTTTCTACTTTTGTACCAGTACCATGACGTTTTGATCATTATAGATTTATAGTATAGTCTAAAGTCTGATAACATGATTCCTCCTAATTTGTTTTTATTTCTGAGTAATGTCTTGGCTATTTGAGGTTTTTTTTCTCTTTCCATATAAAATGAAGTACTAGTTTTTACAGATCATAAAGAATGACAGAGTTGCTTTAATAGGTATTTCATTAAATCTATAGATTGCTTTGGGTAATATGGACTTTTTAACAATGTTGATTCTTCCCAGCCATGAGCATGATATGTTTTTCTATTTGTTAACATCTTTAGCTATTTCTTTTCTTAGAGTTTCATAGTTCTCTTTAAAAAAAAAAAGAGTCCAAATGCCCAACACCTATTAAAATATAAATACATGTATATTGAAAGCTAAAACGGTGCAATACAATTTTTTCATATATAAGCCCACGCACAATTAACAATTGTTGACTTTTTCAGAAATAGTGTATTATGTCTTAAGTTTCATACAAATTCATTTATTAGTATAAATGGTAACCTAGATATGTTCTAATAAATAGGGCTAACTATTCTAAAAAAAAAAAATTATTCCTTTTCAAAATCTGACTCTAGCATCATGTTAATAAATCTAACCTAATAAATACAAAAGAAACATCATTCCTTTTCCTTTGTAATCCACTTCAGTTATAACACAACTCCATACCTAAATCCCCTTATTAATTTATCTATTTCACCAGGCTCATTGAGGGCAGGTACTGTGTCAAATACACCTTTGCTCTCTCAGTATCTCATCATATTTTTCACAAAGATGATTTTCAAAAACACTTGGTGAATACCTGAAGAAAAAGGAACAATATTCTGGAAGTGACAAATGGATTTTTAAACACATTAATTAAAGCCTTCTTTCTATTCTTGAGTAAGGGTTTTAATAGGTCAAATTAATTTAAAGAAAGCAATGATACACACCAGAGAAAATTCTAAAACTAACAGAAATTAATGAGCCCACATGTACCTGTTACTTCTTTTGTTCCAGAGATCATCTAGGTCTTGCTGTGAATACTTTGCTTGATAAAGAAATTTGAATATTTTATTAAGACTATATTGAACCACTATGAATGTATAAACCTGATGTAGTAATAAGATGAAATCAAACTTGCAAAGTAATTATTTATTTAAAAGATTAAATTTATTATGATTATACTTACTAGCAAATAAAATATTTTCCATATAGGCTTTATATTATTATTATTTTTTTTTTGGTTGAGACATAGTCTCTCTCTATAACCCTGGCTAGAGTGTCATGGTATCATAGCTCACAGCAAACTCTTGGGTTTGAGCAATCTTTTGACTCAGCCTTCTGAGTAGCTGGGACTTCAGGTGCCTGCCACAATTCCTAGCTAATTTTTCTATTTTAATAGAGATGGTATTGGTTGCTTTTCCAATACCTCTTGAAAAGGTGGTCTTGAAAGCCTAAACTCAGGTAATCCACCCACCTAGGCCACCCAGAGTGCTAGGATTGCAGGTGTAGCTCTATTAGTAGGGTTCATAACATAAACCAGACTGATTTAAAGCATTGTCTAATTTACTCACCTTCTGCTTAAATTCTGCATAGGGGTGAATCTGTGGGCTAAATTTAACTATTAAGGCAATTATTATGACAAGATATCTTGCATGTTAATGACTGTGCTTGTACCCAAAATTTGTATTAAATTAACCTCTCAGGAAAGAAGATTATATATAGCCTTTTTTTTTTTCCCCCACAGATTTTGGGATCATGCTACTCTGAGGATGTGAGTCTGAACTGATTCTACAAATTAATATTGATGTTTAACAGGATGACTAACATAAATTCTATGTCTAATATATAATACACAAATAGAGCTATTTTGCATATTACAGCATTATAGCTTCACAATTACCCTGTAAGAAATATTTTAGACTTCATTTTATAAATGAGAAAGGTGAGGCTCACAATTAAATATATCTTACAAG
This sequence comes from Arctocebus calabarensis, assembly GCA_963573935.1. Taxonomy (NCBI): domain Eukaryota; kingdom Metazoa; phylum Chordata; class Mammalia; order Primates; family Lorisidae; genus Arctocebus; species Arctocebus calabarensis. The sequence goes on from CAUYON010113538.1 coordinate 5,144, forward strand.
ATGAAACAGATAGTGAATGTCCAACCAGGATAAAGCCCAAGACTGACTATTACTCTCACTCAACTAGTGTTGAAGGAGGGAGCTTGGAACTTTTATCACATCAGAGTGCCTATAAAGAAATTCATTACCTTCTTGGTTTTGCATATTCCAATTTGAGAAACAGCTTGTGATAATTAATACATTAATTAGAGATGGAAATCTTCACATCAGCCATTTAATTTGACACAAAATGGCAAACACCAAGCAGAAATGTATATTAATTGCAATTAAAAATAGGTCAATGATAAACTATTATTTAGAAAATCAAAAATAGGAACAGCTATCAGACAACAATATAAAGCAATGATTCAACTAGTAAAAAAAGGCCCTATGAGGTTTGGGGGCAGCCAGGTCGAGAGAGAAATCCTTGAAAAAACCTTCGTCCTTTAGTAGGATACAGGTGAAGGTTGGCTCTAGGAATAAGGAACTAGATACCTCTATTTCTGGAGGGAAATGAGAGAGATATCTGAATAGTGATTAGGCTCTAGCAGGATTAAAGGTAAAACCACCCCACTTCTCTCTTTCTTTTGACCTATCTTACTTTTTATCTGCAGATCCACCTCTCATGGGTCAAGGGAAAGCAGGTTAGTAAAAAGTTAGCAATTCAAGTTAGAGTACCAGTCGGTGGCTGGATAGTTGTTAGTTGTACTTCTATGGCCAGATGCTGGTGTGTCTGCTCCTGCAACCGATGCTTCCTGAATAGGTCAGCGAGGAGCTGAAAAACAGCACCCTCAGATGGAGGTACTTAAAAAGAGTTTCATGGTTAACCTATAGTTGGTAGAGGGAGGCCCCACCTTGGCTTGTTCTTGAACTCACAAGGAGCAGCAGAAGCTGGCAGCGGTGCAAGACAGGAGAATGTACACATGCGCTGTTGGTAGGATTGCAGCCTAATACAGCCTTTATGGAAAAAAGTATGGAGCATCCTCAAAGAACTAAAACAGACCTTCCATTTGACCATGCAATCCCATTACTAGGTATCTACCAAGCAGAAAAAAAGAAATTTAAAAAAGTATTTTACCATAAATACATATGTACTAGAACATTTGTGGCAGATCAATTCACAATTGCAAAGATGTGAAAACAATGCAAATGCCCATCAACCCTTGAATGGATCAATAAACTGTGGTATATGGATACCATAGAATACTATTCAGCCAAAACAAAGATGGAGACGTTACATCTTTTGTATTTACCTGGATGAATTTGGAGAGCATTCTCCTAAGTAAAATATGTCAAGAATGGAGGGCAGTGCCTGTGGCTCAGTGAGTAGGGTGCTGGCCCCATATATTGAGGGCGGTGTGTTCAAACCCAGCCCTGGCCAAACTGCAACAACAACAACAACAACAACAAAAAGTAGCCAGGTGTTGTGGCAGATGCCTGTAGTCCCAGCTATTCAAGAGGCTGAGGCAAGAGAATCGCCTAAGCCCAAGAACTGGAGGTTGCTGTGAGCTGTGATGCTATATCGCTCTACCAAGGCCAACAAAGTGATACTCTGTCTCTTAAAAAAAAAAAAAATGGAAAAGCATCCCATTTACTCTGTTCTAATCTGATATTAGTAGGTTAACACTACAGGCCCATGCAAGGGAAGAACACAATTAAACTCAAAAAGGGGAGGTGGTGGCTTGATAAGTTCCAGCTATTAAGTACTAAGTGTGGGCAGGTGTCAGACAGGTGAAGGACAAAACTCTGACTCGGACTTTGGACTTGACCTTACAAACCAAACAATGTTACCTAATCATATGTACCCTCATTAACCTGAAATTAAAAAAGAAAAAAAAAGTTTCATGAAGAGGATACTCACAGAATAAATAGGAACTAAAAACGAATGGTGTTGCTCCCAGAGACTCAGAGACACACAGGAGCAAAGCCGTAAATACTCTGGATCCAAGGAGCAAAGAGGAGGGGGCGGTGACCTGAACCTGGGGGAAGCTAATGTAAGTTCAACTATATTTTTGGTGGTAAAACTATTATGTAGGAAAGAGCTAGATAGTGAAAGGCAAGGAATTAATAGCACTAAAAAAAGCCTCAAAACAGATGAGTTGTAACCAACATGGGCATGTACTAATGGACCAATGGTCTACATTATTCCTTTCTTGCCTCTCAAGAGCAAGAGTGTGAATTCTTGATTTAGCAGGTACCTGCAGCTTGCTCCAAATGTCTGGAGAAGACTTTTCTCTTCTCCAAAGTGTACATAAAGGTATTTCTTAACCCCTATCTCGACCTTATTTTCCCATATCAAAATCTACTCCTCTATTTTAAAGAAAAAAGAAAGAAGCAAATTTACTGAACACAGGGGCACAAAATATCAATGACAGCTAAGTTTTCTCTGTCAGGCACCATGCTAAAAGCTTCATAAGACTTGACCTCATTAGATCACAACCCTAGGGAGAAAATACTAAGGTCATCTCCATTTTAAAAGTAGGCAAAGAGAGAAGACCTTTTCTGAAACCTTTGTTTTTAATTATTATGAGTCCACAAGAGTTGTATGCATTTATAGAATACATGTGATGTATTGATACAGGAAGGCTTTTCTTAAAACTAGTTATACAATTGTTCAGGCTTTTATTCTACCAAGAATAACTTGATATCAGCAACATTTCCAAATAAAGATTTTTAAAATTTCCTTCAGACTTTGCAAAAATTTTCTGAGTCAATAACTTTCTCACTAAATTGATCTATAGAATATCCATCTCTCTACAACGTTTACAAAAAAGGCTACAGAAAACAAACCCATAATAATGCATACGGTTTTCATGTAACATATCTCAGCTTTTAGTCAACAAAAAAAAGCACTAACAATCCCATCTATCACTGGGAAAAAGATATAAACAGGACCTTTTCTGAGGAAAACTGACAAATGGCTAACAAACATCTGAAAAAATTCTCATCATCCCTAATCATCAGAGAAATGCAAAGAAAACCATCCTGAGAAATCACCTAACCTTAGAATAGGTGAATAGCCTACATCAGAAAGCCCCAAAGTTGTAGATGCTACTGCTGTGCATTTGGAGAGGGAGGAACACGTTCACACTGTAGGTGGCACGACAAACTAATGCAGCCTCTTTGGAAAGAAATACGGAGAACCCTCAAAGAACTCCAATTAAACCTCACATTGACCTTGCTGTCCCACTACTAGGCATCTACCCAGAAGGAAAAAAAAATCATTTCATCATAAGGACATTTCCTCTACGTTGTTTATTGCAGCTCAACTTACAACCTAAATGACCATCAGCTCGGGAATGAATTAAAACTTTGTGGCATATGCAAAACACGGAATACTATTCAGCTCTAAAAAGCCGGTGATTTCATATCATTTGTGTTACCTGGATGGAGTTGAAACACATTCTTCTTAGTAAAATATCACAAGAATGGGAAAGCAACTAGTCGATGTACTCAATACTCATATGCAGCCAGTGGATGATCTAATGCAAGCCCACATAAGAGAAAAACTCATTTTAGTTCATGTTGGGGGAGGGTAATGTGTCAGGAAGAGAGGGGAGGAAAACTGGGGTGCTCTCACTGAATGGGCTGGTGTGGGGGTGTTTGGCACACCCTTTAATTGTGGGACATAACCACAAGTTGGACTCTACCGAACAAAATTGAACATTTTAACCTGGTTGTTTGTATTCTCACATTAACCTGAAATAAAACAAATGAAAATATAAACAAAAAACATATCTCGGGCTTTTTTTTTGAAGTCTTGCTCATGTGTGATTCTGTGGCACATAATTAAATATCTGTAGGATGAACTCAGATTGCAGTAGTAAGCCAATAGGGGACCAAAAGGCCCAATTTATGGGTCACACAAAAATATCACTTTCCCCATTGGTTCACATGAAGATCACCTTGTAGCTCACTTGCACACAAACAGGAGAGCAAACAGGTTCTCGCTGAATAAAAATCAAGGTGTTCTATTTTGAGAACAGCAGAGTTTGATGCAGGTGGCTATTGAATTAGCTATTAAGAGTTGATTAGAAGGATATATTTCAGAATATATATATATTTCCATTTCTCTCTAGAATAAAGAAAAGGCAATTTTACACAGAATTCTCAGCTTCTAATATTACATCTGATTCCATCACACTATTTTGTGAAATAGAACTATAATTCAAACCTGTAAGTTAATGGAATTTGACAGAAAGGTACACATCACATTTTGCAAAAGAGCCTGGATTACTTTTGGTGCTTCCTCTTGTAATAAAGCCTTGACAGCTTCTATTTCTCAAAAGAACAGCTTTATTATTTTCTCCTCAATTCTAAGTAGTTACTTAACTTTAAAATAGTTGCAAGTAAACAGAAATTTCTCTACCAAACAAAAAGGTAGATAAGAAGAATTTCTTATCCACTTTCTACCAATCTTCTATCACTTAAGAAACTTAAAGTAACAAATGGGTGCAATTTAAAACTTTGAACACTTTAAAATGTGTTAGTTATCACTTAGAGACTGTAGCAGTCAGGGTCTGGGCGGGAAACAGATGGTATATACTCAAATCATGCAATTTGAGTAGAATTTATTAGAGGCATTATTTTCAAAAGTGCAAGCTGTTGTGGAAGAAAACTACAATGAAGGGTAGTCCTGGGGATGTAATGGCAAGGCATTTCACTTTGTCTACAACTAAAGGGCAAAGAAGGAGTCAGGTCACTGGAACTAGAGTCCTGATCTTTAGTTGAGGGACACAGTTTGAGAAAACCTCGCAGCAAGGAAGCAGGGAAAAATAATATCCTGGCTTCTCTTATTCCTCTTTCTCAAATTTTGATGGATTCCCATTAGCCAAAAGCAAGGGGAAGGTTATTGGTGGAGTCGTATAACCATATTTGTACCCTTCCCGATGTACAAAATAGGTTGGGAGGCTGGGTGCAGTGGCTCACATCTACAATCCTAGTACTCAGGGAGGCTTGAGCTTAGGAGTTTAAGACCAGATTGTGCAAGAATAAGACTCTATCTCTACTAAAAGAAAAAGTTGGCTCGGCGCCTGTGGCTCAACGGGCTAAGGCGCCAACCACGTACACCTGAGCTGGTGGGTTCGAATCCAGCCCTGGCTGGCCAAGCAACAATGACGGCTATAACCAAAAAATGGCCGGGCGTTATGGCAGGCACCTGTTGTCCAAGCTACTTGGGAGGCGGAGGCAGGAGACTTGCTTGAGCCCAGGATGGAGGTTGCTGTGAGCTGTGATGCCATAGCATTCTACCCAGGGTGACAGCTTGAGGCTCTGTCTCAAAAAAAAAAAAAAAAAAAGAAAAGAAAAAGTTAGCTAGGCATGGTGGTGCATGCCTGTAGTTCCAGCTCCTCAGGAGACTGAGGCAAGAGTACTGTTTGAGCCTAGAAGTTTGAAATTACTGTGAGCATCACGTCACTGTGCTCTACCCAGAGTGTTAGAGGGAGACTCCATCTCAAGAAAAACCAACCAAACAAACAAAAACAAAAAACAAAACTCAAGAAATCAGAAGTAGGTTGGGAAAGAGTTGTAGCGTGGATCTGGAGGAGAAATGGAAGCTACCTCAGGGAAGATTATTTTAGGCATTTAAATTTTTGCTTAAGACACACATCTGAGTCAGAGATGGAAATTTCTAAGGGCCATTCTATAGTCCAGTTATATTTCAGGAGAAAATTGTGTGATCTAGTTTCCACTTGTAAACCACACACAGCTACTAAAGTTTTTCAACTACTTAAGAGAGCTGAGAACAGTGACTGTCTAAGAATTCAAGGTAGTTCAGAGAAGGTAAATCAACAAGTTAGCAGATCATCTTTCAGGTAGTTGGTTGATTGCTTCCAGGGCATCGAACAACTCCCTAACAATTAGAAAGGAAGGAAATGCACTCCTGTCTTCTCCACCAGCCTCACCACTAGGGAATCCCACCATCACTGTATAGACATTGAATTTCTTTTCCGGACCAGACACACAGTGCAATAATTATGCAGGAGTCCGAAGCACACTTTAGAAACTGGACGCATGGAAAGAACTTGAGGTGCCTGTCTCAGTATCACCCTGCAGAGCCTCCATCCTCTCTATTCTCTCTGCATCCATGACCCTTTTAATACATTCCACAAATACATACTTATTGAGTGATTACTTCATGTCAGCAATGTCTTTTGTGTGTGTGTGTGCTGGGATAAGGCACTGACATAAAGTTCTATATACACAGAGTTTAAAAGTCCAAGTGTGAATCACTGTTGCAGGGATTAAAACACCAGGAACATCAGGGAAAGTGGGCATGGTTTAGGTAAACAGTAAAATTATTATTATTAATAAACAGTTGATTAAATAAACCCATGTCATGTTCATCAATCGCTATTCCCTACACAGTTTTATATTCATTCCTTATATATGAAAGATACAGTCCTTGCTTTTAAACAATTTTTATTTTTTTTGCAGAAAACCATCTAGGCATCATATTGCTTTCTGCTCTTCCCCCCACTCATTGTATGAATTATGAAACAGTAGACAGTGTTCCGTTTGAGTGAGATAGAACATTGCCAAGTGAAGCACAACAAGATATATGTAGAAAATGTTGTGAAGATGTGCAGAATAGGAAGGTAGATTTGCATTTTATTTTTATTTCAGGGTAGTATAGATGAGCTATGCTTTGCATGGAATCACTGAAGCAGTTGCTGATGCATGGATGCTTTCTGGTATGTTCCACTTTCCTCCACTGCAGGGCCCTTGGAGCATGCTCTTGCTTGGTGTTTTATTAGCAGGACAAGTGGTAGCCTGGTTTGAAGAATACAGTTCAGGGTTTCTTCAAATCTTTTTTTTTTTTTCATTTTTCTGACATTTCTCATTGTATTTCACCATGTCAAGTAAGCATGAACCACTGTGTGCAGGATATTGAATTTTCTTCAGGTAGTTCAAAACAAATTAATTCTCTACCCACACATCATTTAAAGTACTAATTCCCTGTGCAGCCCAGCAAACTTCAAGCTGTACCTGTTCAGCATTTAAAGTTAAGGCAGTGCACTATAAACACCTGTGAAAGTTTATAGCCATCTGCTTCCTGAAGAATTCTAAATTCTAATAATATGAAATTAACAGATGGAAAAGAGCTATAACCTCAGCTCTGAAGAGGGTAACTGCAACCTTTAAATTAACATAGTGCCATTTTGCTGGTAATTGTTTACAATGGCCAGAGGGACATAGTTCAGCAATGACTGCCCATTAGGGACATACTTTGCATTTGTTCAGTGATAGTTTGGATAGAGAAGTCTCTCTTGATAATTTCTAAAATGCCACCTTAAGGTGAATCTTCCTCCTCTCAATGAAGGAACAAAATAATCAAGATGTAATGAAATGTAGTTCAACATATGACAGTCCTGAGTGTAATGAAATAATACGTTTGAGACCGGAAATGGCAATGTTATAATAAAAAAAAAAAAAGTAAAGTTGGTTATAATTTAGACACATAAAGTTAGATATAGAAATTAGATGTTGAGATGGAATTATACATGTTGAATGGATTTTTGGAAACTATTGCTATCAATTGCACAAATAATGGAGAAGGCTGTTGCTTCCTGAAGACTAAATCAAGTAAAAAGAAGTACATCCATTCATAGAGCTGAGTTTTCTTGTGTTTTACAAAATTAGCAAGCCTTTGTGCTGTTTTATTTTTCTGATCGTAAAAGAAAGGCCTACTCAGTATAAATTATTCAAACCATACAGAGTGCTCCAAGTGGAAAGTAGAAGGTAACTATGATTTCATGCTCCACAAACCTGAGAAACAAACACCAATAAATTTCTTCTTTTTTTTCAATTAATGACTCACGAACCTACATGCTAATTTGTAAGAAACCCAATACCTACTTCCTAGAATTAGATATCCACAGTTCATTAAGACTGATGGTAACAGAAAAATTATCAAACTCTATAAAATAATTAAGAAGGTTTATTTCAATCCAAACTTTAGCTCAGACCTGCCAAATCTCAAGAGTTCCAGAGAAAGCCTGTCCCAGGAGGTCCTGTTGCAGATTAGCTTTATACATTTGTAGGGACGGGAATTGAAGGTAAGGCTGTCAATCAGCACATGAAGACTGGTCACTGGTGTGGTCAGAAAAGGCAGGACGTCTCAAGAGGAGGGGCTTACAAGTAGGAGGTGGGTGTTAGGAATCCTACAGTTGGCATCTGGTTGAAACGTTAAGCTCTGTATAAAGACATAGAGTCAGTGGCTGAGTTGAGATAAGGGGTCTATTACTACAGTATGATGCACACCAAGAATCACATTGGAAAGTAACACAATTATACCAGGTTAATTAAAAAAAAATTTTTAATAAGATTTTATGGTGTGTAGGGCCTGATTTAACTTCTGCCTTCCATGGCCTTAGGTCTTATTTATAATTTAGTATCTTTGCCACCAACCGTCTATTTTGACAGCGTTCTGATCTCTGTTTTAACATTAAAACTGTTGTGTCTAAACTCCAAAAAGGAGGAGATATAAGGAAGTGTGTGTTCTGTCCCTTCCATTCATGGTGAAGAGCTCAGTTGTAAAGTTTTTCTGAGGTCCCTTGGACAAGAAGGAGTCCATTCAGTTGGCATGGGGTTTAGGATTTTGTGTTTAGTTGATATTAAGTAGCTCCAGGCATGGCTAGTCCATAATACGTAAAAGGCATCCTTGCTCTGAACCCAGTTTGGTGCTGTGATGCTTCTTGCCACCCCACAGTGACCCTATTGAAAATCTGACCCTCTGATATATTAACCAAAGGAGCTGTCCACGAGGTCTGACAATCAAGCTCATAAACTCCTCCTCCCAGAAAAAAGTGCTACATATCTCATTGCTGAAAAATCATATGGTCACTAGATGGCCAAGGGGAGAACTTTGACAGTGACTATAGTGATAGTCAGCAATGAGGTAGGTAGCACTTTTTTGTAGGATAAGTTTGTGAACTTAATTGTCCAACCTTGTACATTATGAGATGCTCAGGGGTGTGTGTTGCTGCATGGGCTACTACGATAGATAGATAAATAGATAGATAGATAGATAGATAGATAGATAGATAGATAGATAGATAGATAGATAGATAGATAGACAGACAGATAGATTCTATCCTCTAGCTCCCTACCACTTAGTTTGCTCATGTTTTCCCCTACCCAAGATGTATTTGTCATCTATTGCTGATGTGACAAATGTGGTAAAGAGTGCCAGGATAGGCCTCCCAAATATGCCTCCTTGGCATAAGGATTATTTTGAGCTAACAGTCATTGAGAAGACTTAAGAAAACCTCTAAAAACATAGCCTGAGTATTCCTTTTGGAAAGGACTTAAAATTTATAAAACAAACAAACAAAAAAAACCGATATCTCCCTCTCTCATACCAGAAAGAGGAAGACTCAAAAACTTTTGTTCAGGGAGAAGGCACTAACTTAAATCTGGATAATAAACCTTACTAACAATTTTTGTATGCCAGATTTGGTGGCATACAAAAGAAGTCAGCCACCATCTTTTGAATTTGGCTGGTTATTTTTACTGGTTATTTCGCTCTACCCCAGCCCCATAACCCCTTTCCTGTGTTTAGCCTAACACTGTATAAGCCCAAGTTCTAACCACAGCATGACTTACTCATCTCTGTATGCTCCCATGTGTATGTGCGATACACATTTTAAGGAACATGTATATGTTTTTTTTTTCTCTTTAATCCAATTTTTTATCAGTCCAATCTATAGAGCCTCTAGCTGGAGAATTTTAGATAAGTAGAATAAAAAGGTTTTTTTGTTTGTTTTCTTCCCCTAGAGTGGAAATAAAAGATAATCTACATGGGAACTAGCAAAGCCTATAAATTCAGAATTTGATATAGTGAGAAAGTCAGCCACTATCTTTTGAATTTGGCTAAGACTCCAAGGGAGGCAAGTGAGTAAATAAGATCTAAATGGAAAAAAATGGAAGGCTTAACACATGACTAGAGGCTTAACACATGACTGGCTTAGCCCTGACTGGAGGCTGCTGGTATGAAACACTGTGGGCAGGCTCGCTAGATGCTCGGCACCCTACAGCTTTGATTATGGGAGAATATTTGGCTCTCTCTTTTCTTTTCTTTTTTTTTTTTATTGCTTGAAGGCTATTTATTTGTTATGCTCATTTTATTATTTTTTTTATAATTTTATTGAATCATAATTTGTACATTGGTGCAATCATAGGGCACGATTCATATACATTCAGAAATGTTTTGATTGTACTGTTACAGATAGCCTTCATGGCATTTTCTTGATCACTATATAAAAACATTGATACTCTACATTTAATAAGTTTCCCCAGTACCCTGCTAAGATGCACCGTAGGTGTGATCCCACCAATTGCCCTCCCTCCACCCATATTTTTAAACAGCAGTGAACATCGCATGACACGAAAATAACAGTCAGTTCCCAGGTGTGGACTCACTGAGCATAGGAACAATCCAATGATCCTGAGTGCGTGGATGCGTCAACCTGGGGCAGCTGTTCCACACAGGCTGAATTAATGGAGGAATGACTCCCTGGGGCAGCTCTGGGCTGGTTGCTGGTCATGTCTGGGTGTTGCTCAATGCAGGAGCACACTGCTGTTTTGCTTCAGCAGGACTCAGCCAGTCATCACCTCCCCTGGCTGGACCTCCTGGGGCTATGCATCCGTGGCTTTTCCACAGACATGCTCTTGGCAGTTGAGGGGACAAGTGCACCCCCAAAGAATCAGGACACCAGGACAAAGTGACACAGTATCAGAAGTAAATGTCCCTGAGGTCTCTCTGCTTTATCCGGAACATACCTATAAAATGACCCTCTGACACCATAACATAACTGTTTAGGTTACTGTAAAGGTAATTCTTCACATTTTGTAGCAGCCAAATTACTAAACTATGTCTCCTTCCCCTCAAAAAATTCTTTTTCTAAACAAACTCTCCAAAGTTATGTTGATCATATAGCTTTAATATTTCTGGATATCCTGGTGGGTGCTTATTTATAATGAGAATCACAGCCCTGAGATGGACAGTCTGTCTTAGGGAGGGCAAACCCAGTACAGAGACTGAGAATGTTCTTTTACTAGTGCATGTCATTTTAAAAACGAGAGGATTATATCTAACTAAAAACACAGGTGATTATTATCAGCACAGCAATAAACTCATTGGAATCCAAGAAATAATGAAAGAGAGACAGATATTAGTCTGCCTTACAGCTTGAAGGCAGCCCCCCGGGCCTTGTGATACATACATCATAAAAGGACTTGGCAAGACAATACTCTACCCAGCCCACAGAAGTGACTATTTGTAAAAAATACATATACCATAAGCTCATTTCCCTAGCTCTCCATCTTCCACACTTCCACAACCCACATCCCATAATAAACAGTAGAGTATTTTATTAGACAGGGAAAGAATGAGATTCTGTGCTCAGTGGTGGAGGTCCCTTGGCCTTGCCTTTGACATGACTATGTATGCAGATACCAGATCACTAACACCTGCCGAAACCTTCAGAACCAGTGCACTCTGGAAGTGTTGGCAATGAGGATATTGCACAAAGGTGTTCTCTCTTTAAATCCACTCTTAAATACTAGATAAAATGCTGAGATTATCATAATAAACTAATATCCTATGTTCCCAAAATTGTTATCCAGTAGAACACAAAAGCCAAAGAAGGAAGATTGCAGACAAGATGCGTGATAATTCTTTGCTCCTTGAAGGAATTTTGCTGTCATATTTAACATTGCCTTTTACTAAAGAACTCTTTCAAAACGGAAAATAAAATAGAAAATCAGTCCCTTCATTCTATGAGATTCCTATTCTCATAGAGAGAATGAACCATTCCAATGCCTTTAAGGGGCCTTATACGCAGATAGTTAACAAATGCTCCCAGGGATGCTTTGAAGAAAAAGAAAATATATTGTTCACTGAGTCAGCAAAGACCATAAAGTATTTGAGATTTACAATGGTGTTCTTGGTGGAAGAGAATCCACCAAGATTTTTTAATACACATTAAAAAAAAAAAACCAACAGATTTTTAAATTAACAAATATATTTCCAAAATGCCACTGGGAAACAAAACTGAGGTGACTGCCCCTATTCTGCATATAAAACTAAAGTTATTGGCCAGAGCAGAAGCACAGAATGAGCTGATCAAGGGGAAGGGTCTTGGACACCTGTTGTGTGCTTTTGCATATAAGGAAGAGTGAATTATTACTAAAATGCTACAGATGCATTTTTCCCCAATTCTTAGAAGTGGTCTCAGTAACCATATGGATAGGATTGCCCATCGGCTGATTTAGCTGCCACTGCAGCACTGAGCTCCCAAAGCCATGGGGGACTGCCTCAGAACTCTGCTTCTTCCATGTCATGAGGCTGCTCCCCAGTTCTAATGTCCCTGTTCCTTTTATAGACTCTGATCAGATCTTACCTTGACCTTCCAAATGGAAGCACCTTTATTTCAGCAGGGTGGTATGGGGCCCACTTAGAGGAAAATTCATGACCAGGAAGATGGGACCTTAGGAAGACTTGTCTGGGGCTCTCCAGAAAAAGGGAATAAGAGACCAAACTCCTCATTCTCCTCAAGGACTTTGCAAAGTCCAAGCAGAAAAGTGGAATTTTATTCACATCTCTTTCTCCACGAAAAGTGGATTTGTCATGCCCAAGGCAGCTCAGATTCCAACAGAAACAGAATCAATGACATGTCCAGAAGGAAGATTTTCTGAAATGAGAGCTCCTTGAAAATGCTGGAAGTGGAGGGCTGAGGCTAGGCTGCACCTGAGGGTGGTATGCACCTGAGCAGTGAAAACCGTGGGCTCCTGGTCAAGCTGGACCTGGCTCAAGTCCCAGCTCTGTATTTTGTGAGACGTGGGAAACTATTTGTGACTCTCAATCTCCTCATTTATGAAAAAGGTATGATCATATCCATTCTAGTGGGTTATTTTATGCAAGTAAATGAAATGTTAATTAAAATTACTGCTTAGCAGGTAAAAAACACTAAATTTGCAATTGTGGCTGTCACTGTTATTATCTTGGCTTGATAAGCTGGATGGGAAAATAAAATACTTAATTTCCTCAGACTTCTTCGGCCCTCTAATTGTGCAGTTACTGTGGATCCCACTCCATCAGTGTTCCTGGTGCTTCCTTCCTAATTCCCTGACTGCCCAGGGATTTCTATTTTAGCTCCACTCCAGGTCTTCTTAGACAATGGCCAATATCCTTACCTTTCCTGTAGCCACTCTTCTCCACATAATAAAAAACAATCCAAACTATAACCCAGTTCCTTGAAACCCTGCTTTCTTTGGTTACCACTGACTAATCTGGTAAATAACATATTAAGAGTACCATTGTGATAGGACAGCGTACTTTCCTGCTGCTTTAAGATGTTTGTCCTGCTAGAAAGCAAAGGCTGAATGCAGGACATGGTCAAGGCTTGGCCATCAATCAAACTTCTAAATGATCATGAGGACAGATGTTTTATTAACAGGATCCTGTACATCACGCCCAGATGTTCCAGACAGATCATGAGGGTGGTTTTGGGGCCAAGATAGAATATAGGGCAGTCTCATGACAGGCTGCCTTGGATAATATTAAGGTGCAGCTGGGACCCCCTTCTTTTCTTCCATTAATTCTCTGAGGAAACTTAAGGCTCACTCAGACCTTGTCTTTCTCTCACCCAAGAAAAGAGCATAACTATGTGAGGAAGCCCTGGAAGGATGTGCGTGTGGGAGACTTCGTCCAGGTGCAATGCAACGAGATCATCCCAGCAGACATCCTACTCCTCTTCTCCTCAGACCCCAGCGGGATATGCCACCTGGAAACTGCCAACTTGGATGGAGAGACAAACCTCAAACAAAGGCGCGTTGTGAAGGGCTTCTCCCAGCAGGTAGGGCTCTTTCTAAGATCTTTAATGGCAAAGTCAAGGAGAGAAGGCACACCAAGTCTGCTGGAAAGTTGAACTTAGCCTGGTGGGTAGAGGAAAAATTGTCTCCTTGCCCCCAAAAGCTCCAAAGAGCCCCATATCACAGATAAAGAAACCAAGGTGTAGAAAAGTTAAATGACCTGCTGTAGGCCTGAGAATTTCTACATTCAGCTGAGAAAATTATGCTCTCTGATATTCTAAACTCAGGAGGCCAGTATTTGTTCAATCATCCTTTGGACTAACTCCCTTTCTACACTTATCCCATCCCTGATTGCTCTTCCCGGCTCAGCCCTGGCCCTCTATCCCTCCATGAATCCTCTCGAATACTCCTGTCCTATTCTGCAGCAAGATATGATTAACTAGTTTTCCCTTCCTCTGTACCTCAGCATCTCAACAGTATGTGAGCCTCCTTGAGAACAGGGAGTGATCACTGATACTTTTGTTGAATCCCCACACTGATGTAAATGGAGAAATCATTATTGTTGGGTAGATAAGAGCTCAGGCTCTGGGGTCTGACACAGCTAGGTTCTAAGCCCATGTTTTGCCACTTATCAGCAGTGTTATCTTGGGCAAGTTTCCACATCTGGAAAATGTGTAGGGTAATTTTGAAGACTAAATGGTAGGTGCATGGATTACTTAGCAATGAAGACAGACATATAGTAAGAAACCAATAACTAGTATTAATATCAATGGCTTTTGTAGGCAATACGTGTTGACTGGCTGATGTGTGATATTCTAGTTTGCAATTAAAATCGCCTCATTTAAGCTTTGATTACCAATAGGTAGCTTTCTCTAAACAGAGAAAAGAATAAAATTTTATCACCTTTCTTTTTCTTTTCTTTTCTTTCTTTCTTTCATTCTTTCTTTCTTTTGGGGGGGGGCACAGAAAGGAAAATAAATGAGAAAGAGAGAGACTTTTTCTATCCCCTTTCTTTACCATTTCAGCCTTTGACTGAGGAGAAATTGAATGAGTCAAGGGATTTAAGAGAAAGAAGGGAAGTGCTTCATTCCTCAAAGATTTTCATGAGCTGGAGTTCAGTTTTGTAGAGTAAAATTTTTCAAAAGCAGACTACTCATAGTACATCACCTGGCCTCTCTCTAAGCACCTGATAAACAGTTCACATAAAATCCTTTTTTTTATGATAGACTCTGTCCTCAAAAATCTGGTCTCCCATCCTTATGATGGGAATCATATTAAGAAGAATTACCCTATAAATTCAAATAGACAAGAAAATAGGGCTTGGTCCCTTGGTCTAGAAGAGACTCAATAAGTGGGCCTGCTTCTGCCATTGGACTGCAGGTGCCACTATGGGAAATGGAAACCACCATCACTCCCTGCCATCATCAACATGTCCCCTGGTGATGAATCAATCACTGAGCAAGGCCTGTTCTCTTGAGTTTTCTCTCCCTTGCTTGTCGTGACCATATTCACTGACTCATCCCAGTGTTTGCAAAAAGGCAGGGCAAGATCTGATCTAAGTTCACAAAGTCATTCTAGATAAGCAGTGACAATCTATTCCTGTGCTCTGTGCCCTGCCCATTCAACCAGAGGCTTTCAAACTTTTCAACTGTGGTTTTCAATACATATTACACAAACACACACACACTTGCACGCATGTGTGTGAGTGCCTTGTGCTCTACTGTTCTTCTGTCTGTTCTATGACTTGCTGTTCTAATTCTTTTTTGTTTAAAGTTCTAGGAACAGAGAAACTTGCCTTCTCTAACAAATCTCCCCTTCAGCCTCTCCACTTCCAAATCCCGTTCAGTTCTGAATCGTTTTTACTCTCTCAGCAGTCATTTCAGTGAGGTTGCATTGCAATCAGTGATTTTTCTTTTTGTCTTTGACAACGGCTCCCAAGCTATTCTTGAATATTAATTAGTCAGACAGTTTGGGATTTAAGTGGAATGAAGAGTAAGGTAAAGTGTCATTCACATTCCAGCGATATTGACCAGCCAATTTAATAAATTTCTCAATCTCTAACCCTGAATTCTCACAAGGTTCTGAGCATGATGAGTGTGACACAAATGAAAATTTAAAAGAAGTAAATGTATATGTGAAAGGAAGATTTATCTGAGCTTAAAGTATTCCAAAGTTCACTATTCTAGTCTATCTCAGTTCTTGATTTTTCCCCTCATTTCTTCAAATGTGTTCTTCTATTTCAATACTAAACTTTTTCTGAGCCCATGCTAAGGGTTTGATGGCTATCTTTTTATCCTCACAACAACCCAATGAGATAGGTACTATTATATTGTTATCTCCATTTGGTACATAAGAAACTCAGGATGGAGAGGTTGTGTAATTTGCCCAAGGTCCTGAGCCTGGAAGTGCCAGAGCCAGTATCTAAAGCCAGCTTTACCCTCAACTCTTGAAGTCTGCAGTAGCTCATCTCCCTGCTCCTTTGAATGTTTCTTTGAGTTTACCAAGAAATTCTTACTTTGAAAGCCCACATGTACCGTTTCCAACACTCTATCTACATACATGTAGCAGGTGACAAGAAGAATAAAAGTGGGCTCACCCACTCTCTGGGTGAGAGGAACCTTAACTGCTCTTTCTACCTTTCTTCTCCCCTGTATGTTTAGTACAAACAGGTTTTTGAATATGGATGGAATTCAACTCTACCGAACTCTGTAATATAGGATTTCCCAAACGTGCTGAACAAAGATGTTGATGAAATCTATAAGAAAAGTAAATGTTGGAAGGCCATAGAGGATCAGAAGATAATAAACTCTGAGTTTTTAAATATTATATACTGTAGAACTTCTTTGATACTTTAATGAACTTCAAGGAGGAGAAGAGGCAGATATGAGCATGTATAATTTCTAAGCATCTAAGCACAGAAAACTTCTATTCTAAGAAACATACCACAGAACTACTACAAGAAGGGTGGGATCACCACTTAGGCATTTGCTGCACTGCAAGTATGTTAGAGGTATTTAAAGAGTATCATCAGAACCATGACAGAAGTTTTTTAAAAATATATATGCATTCTTCCCTATCACCAGCCCTAAATTATGACTTACCAGGACTCAGTAGAAGCCTCATTAGAAAGTGCTTCCCAAGATGACCTTGAGATGAACCCAGCACCACCTCCTTGAAAACATGTACAACAAAGGGGAAGGAAGATCTCAGTTACTTCAAAATCCCACTAATCATAATAAGAACAAAACTACTGCATCTTACTGTGGCCAGTGCTTTGATATCTCTTTTAGACCTTACAACCACCCTGTGAAGTGGGCGTTACTATCCCCATTTTACAGATGAAAACTCTGAGGTACAGAAAAGGCAAATCTTACTGTCTTAGAGAAGATTTTGAATACCTACACAATGATAGGTTTGGAAGTTTAATGTCTTAAAATTTAAGTATTGGTGGATTTTATTAATTTGTTCTCCATCTGAATCACTATTGTCTGTGAGATCTTCACGTTGTGAAAAGGTTTTTACTAACTAGAGAGATTTCTGGAAACTTCCCAGACAAACATATACCCACATTCATTTTCACTATTTAAGATATGAGAGATTACTATACTCTGTTAATTCAGTGAGTTAGATGCACTTTGTCTCAGGTCCCCTATATCAACATTTCTCAAGGTAGACTCTTATCCTAAGGGAGTTCTGGGAAAACACAGTCTTCAGTCAAATAAGACTAGAAAGCCTCCTGTGGAGGCTTTTTGGAGGTTCCAATGTTCATGAATATATTAAGGGCTCTTAGAAGCTTGGAGCCAACAGACTTGTTAAACTTTGAGCTCTCCAAACTTATTTATTCTCAGAATTATTTTTTCCACACAAATATTATTAATATTCTTATGAAACTTTGGGGTAAACCTGGATTGTAGTACATACAGACATAGTCATAATAGGTAAACAAAGAAATTGATACTCCTCATGGCTTAGGCAGTTTTTCTTCCCTTTCCAATGTAAGTTCAAATGAAATTAGAAACATGAAGTGACTTCTTAAAAGGGTCTTCCTCACAAGACTTGCAGATTATTCTCAAGTTTGCCAAAGAGTAGGTTTCAAATTTCTCTTTTCTCAAAATTCATATTGGACCAAGTCAACTTTATTTTTAGTTAATTGAAGCTTTTACCATAATGGGTCATCTTTTAATTTAAAAAATTATTGACCTATTTTTTTTAAATATTCACTTTCATTTCCCATTGCTAGGAAAAGGGGAGAAAAGGAAGGAATTCAAAATTAGGATTATGCTAAAAGTCTACCCAACTAGAAAGAGGACTTGATTAGAGAATAAAATTGTACAGTTTTCTGTTTGGTAACATTCTGATACCTGAAACAACTTTTTAAAAGGGGTTTAACCTGGGGATTTAACACCCAAAAAGGAGTATGTGCCATTCATTTTGATAAATGGAACAGTTACCAAAGCCAGAGTCAGAAATGAGTCCTTTAATTAGTAATTCAAATCAAACATGTTCCTGGTTATCTATTATCCAAAGCACTGACCCCTAAGTCCTACTGAAGCAGGTGTCAGATCACTTCCCAGTGCCAGGTGGAAACTTGCTACGCCAAGGGTCATCTGTGGACTTACCACTACAGTCAACATCACCTGATAGCTTGGCAGAAATGCAAAATCTCAGGCCTCACCCCAGACAGAACCAGAATCTGCGTTTTAACAAGACCCTCAGTGATTCATATGCACAGGAAAGTTTGAAAAATTTGATCAGTCAGCCACAGTGGCTCACACCTATAATCCTAGCACTGGGAGGCCAAGGCAGATGGATTGCTTGAGCTCAGAATTCAAGACTAGCCTGAGCAAGAGTGAGAACCCATCTCTACTAAAAATAGAAAAATTAGCTGGGTGTCACAGGCACCTATAGTACAAGCTACTTGGGAGGCTGAAGCAAGAGGATCACTTAAAACCAAGAGTTTGAGGTTCCTGTGAGCTGTAATGCCATGGCACTCTACCGAGGGCAAAAGAGTAAGACTCTTCTGCCTCAAAAAAAGAAAGAAAGAAAGAAAAACTTGACTAATTAATTAATAATTATGCTCATCTTCTTATTGCTAAAGTTAAAATTCTTCATTGAATGTCCCTTTAGAAACTGATTGCATTGTTAGTGCTTTTAAGCCATTTGCTCAGTTAGAAAACAATTATAGTAGTTTGAGCCTCTGCAGCAAAACATGTGCACTGATTTAACGTATTTAGACAAGGGAGCACTTTGCCAACAAAGAGTCAAGGTCTGGTAGGGAGATATTTATCACTATTCCTGTTCAGTAAATGACAAGCCTCAAATGAAGCAAGAGGTAGCTGCCTGTCTCTAACCTTGTCTGCCCTTGAGAAACCAAAGAAAAGTCCTCTTTTCTGGTGGATTTGTAATGAGACCTGTTCCAGACAGGTTGTTTCGAATTTGCTTTGAAAATGATACCTGTTTTCTACCTGTAGAATACAGACCATATTTTCTGGGATTTTTTTTTTTAAAAATAGGACTAGAAGGCGAGGCACAGTATCTCATACCTGTAATCTTAGCACTATGGGAGGCCAAGGTGGGAGGATCACTTGAGCTCAGGAGTTCAAGAACAAGCTGAGCAAAAATGAGACCTATATCTACTAAAAAAAGTAAAACAGCAAAATTAGCTGGCCTTTAGTGGGGAGTACCTGTAGTTCCAGCTACTTGGGAGGCTAATGCAGTAGGATTGCTTAAACCCAGGAGTTTGAGGTTGCTGTGAGCTAGGCTGAGACCCTATGACACTCTAGCCCAAGCAACAGAGTAAGACTCTGTCTCAAGAAAAGAAAAACAAAACAAAAGACTTTTTATTCCATTTTTTCCTTTTATCCTTTTAGGGCCTTATAAGAAAGCTCTACCAGGTTATGTGAAAGATGAAATCATACTAACGTGCTAATGGGTGATAGCTGAAAGTTTTTCTCCTCCCTGCTACCTCCATATCCCAAGATAAACATATTTATATTTTAGCATTGGCCTTCACTGCCTTAAGCACTAAAGATAAGTGTGAGTATTTAAGGATAATATAAGAAATATTTGGTGTCTCAAATGAGAACCATACCAGCCTAACACAGATCATGGATTGGTTATGACCCTTGGTTGTGTGTCACAGAACCCTGATTCAAAGTAGCTTAGATGAAAAGAGAACTTATTCAAAGAATCCAAGGGCAAGTTGGACCTTAGCATCATGTGGTACAAAGAATTCACAGTCTATCAGTACAATGCCCATCTCCTGTTATTATTTCCCATTATGTCTGGCTTCAAACTCTCAAACCGGCATCCTTCATGTGGAAGGAAACACAGCACCAGGAGTACTTGTTCTTAGAGCCTAACCCCCCACAGAGGAACTAACAACCTTCCCCGAAAGTACCTAGCCCTAGACCAATTAACTCTGACCAGAAAAGCATTCTGTGATTGGCATCCTCCACTGGAGCTTCACAGTCAAAATCAATCTGTGAGATAGAAGAGTTCTGAGCAGCACAGCAATAAATATCCACTACATCAGTTACACAGCAGGGGCATATAAGCCTGACTTGGCTTATAAGATGTCATCATATAAGATGACTGCAGTCATCATATAAGAAGTCATCATATAAGATGACTGCAGTCATCAAACCTTGAAAAGAGGGATACACTCTACCCCTGTCCTATGTGGCTCAAGTACTCTTCTTTTTTCCTGCCTGACTTTGCTCTGCCAAGGCACCATTCTGTACAATGTGCCCAGAGAGGGGCCCTGCTTTCTCTGTGCTCCCATGGACTCTGTTCTGGCCACTCTCAACCAGTGTAACTCAATAAATTCACTCACTCACCCAACATCCCTTTTTTCATATGATACTGTGCTAGTATTTTTGTAATTGTTTATCAGCAGAGGAGACACGTTATAATCAAATGTTCTGTGAACAACTTCATATAGTTTCTCAAACTGGAATTCATACCCTCTACTTTGTGACCTTTATTTGCCAAAAACTTGAGTTAGAAACACTATCATTTTATTGTGTCTCAGTTATCTGCAACCAGAAAAAAAATTATACAAAAAGATTTGTCTGTGTGATACTCCCTGAAGGCACCACTGCCCATCTGGTGGCACCTACCCGTATTTCAGGCATCATGCCGTTCACTCATTCATTCATCAAATATTTATTGAAGGCCTTCTACGTGCTGGGTATAACTTGGGGACCTAGGAGTAAACAAGAGAGATGCAGGCTGTGAATGTACATTCTAACAGGGAATTACAAAGGCAATCATTGAAAAGCAGTTTCATCCACAATCAATTTTAGAAATGACAGAAGAAATCATCCTTATTGCAGTATTTGCACAGCATGCCAAACCCATGCCCTATATGTTGAGGAGATGCTATAGCAAGGTCTGAAGATTACATTTAGTCATCCCTATTGAGAGACAGAGTATTTGTCCTTTGCTAAAAGAGAATTCACAATCTAAGCAGGGGTCCTCAAACTACGGCCTGCGGGCCACATGCAGCGGTGTGAATTGTATTTGTTCCCGTTTTGTTTTTTACTTCAAAATAAGATATGTGCAGTGTGCATAGGAATTTGTTTATAGTTTTTTTTTTCCCTAGCCCCTTTCCCCATATTCTTGTGCTATAGTTGGGTTACACCCTTCATATGAAAGCTATAAATTAGCTTCATAGTAGGGCTGAGTACATTGGATACTTTTTCTTTCATTCTTGAGATACTTTGCTAAGAAGAATATGTTCCAGCTCCATCCATGTAAACATGAAAGAGGTAAAGTCTCCATC
>CAUYON010113543.1:0-21252 GCA_963573935.1 Arctocebus calabarensis
AATGGTACCTTTAACAAATATGAAATGTCCATCTTTATCCTTCTTTACTTTGGTTGGTTTAAAGCCTATTGTATCTGCAAATAAGATTGCAATACCTGCTTTTTTCTGTTTTCCATTTGCCTGGAATATAGATGACCATCCCTTCACCTTGAGTCTAAATTTATCTTTTAAGCTAAGGTGAGATTCTTATATGCAGCAGATATCTGGCCTGGATATCTGGAGATTTTGTATCCAGTCAGCCAACCTATGCCTTTTTAGAGGACAATTTAAACCATTCACATTAATTGAAAGTAATGATAAGTCTTTAGAAAGTGCAGTGGACATTTTTATTCCTTTTCTCACTGCAGAAGATAAAATTTGATAAATAGTTTCTGGGTGAGTTTACTTTTGTGGTGGAGTTTTGCGCTGGTCATTGTGGAGGATAGGTCTGAGAATATCTTGGAGAGCTGGCTTAATTATAGCAAATTTCTTCAGCATGTGGATGTCATTGAAGTATTTAATTTTTCCATCATAAATGAAACTCAGTTTAGCTGGATATAAGATCCTGGGTTGAAAGTTCTTTTGTTTTAGGAGATGGAAAGTCGATGACCATTCTCTTCTAGCTTGAAACGTTTGGTCAGAGAGATCTGCAGTTATTCTAATATTCTTCCCCTTGTAAGTAATGGATTTATTACATCTGGCTGCTTTCAGAATTTTCTCCTTCATATTAACTTTCATTAACTTAATTGTGATGTCCTGGAGGATGTCTTATTTGGGTTGGGTTGTGCTGGGGTTCTGAAACCGTCTACTATCTGAATTTCAGAATCTCTTGGCATGTCTGGAAAGTTCTCTTTCATAATCTCATAAAGAAGAGACTCTGTGCCTTGTGATCCTACTTCATCATTTTCTGGTATCCCTATAAGGCGAATATTGGTTTTCTTTGAGTTATCCCAGAGCTGTCTGAGAGAATCATCCATTTTTACCTTCCATTTCTCTACCTCTTTGGAAGTTTGGGAATATTCCAAAGCTTTGTCTTCCATGTCAGAAATCCTTTCTTCTGCTTGCTCCAGTCTGTTACTGAGGGATTCTACTGTATATCTCAGATCTTTGAGGGCTGCAACTTCTTGTCTCAATGTATCGAAATCTTTGGTCATTTTGTCTTTGAATTCATTCAGTTCTTGAGACATCCTTTGGGTCATCTTTTGGATTGCTGCTTGAAATTCTAATTGCATCTTTTCCTCCACTGTGCTGATCTTAGTTGCTATCCAGACTCTGAATTCAACTTTTGACATCTCAGCCATTTGCTTATGCAAGAGATCTTGTGCTGTATCTACCTTGTCATTCCTTGGGGGAGTTAATCTACTTTCATTATTCATATTGCCAGAGATTTTCTGTTGATTCCACCTCATGATTACTTTTCACTCTTGCCTATGACAGTCCTCAGAGTTGGGGAAGTGTCTGTCCCAGATCACACCCTGACAGAATCACTCTGTTGTTACAGGATCTTTGTAGGGAGTGACCCTGTGTCTCTAATGATTTCTCAAACCTGGCAGGGTGGAGAGCTTAAATCCTTCTCAGCCTGCTTAGAAGACACTTTAAATTGCTAATTTGGGCTAAGCAGAAGCTTTCCCAGGAATGTGCTTGTGGCTGGGATCACTCCTTAAGTGGCTATCCACTTACCCAGTGTGCCAAAACCGGTCTCACCCTATGCCCCTGAGGGCTAAGGCTGCAAGGCGTCTCAGTCCCCACCTTTAGGCTGCTCATTCACTAGATTGCTCACTCCAGCCTGATGTTTGTTCTGCGACCCTGAGGGTGGAGCTTGCCAGGGCAGTTCTCCCACTATGGCTCTGCATGGCCCACAACCAAACACTGGTAGCTCCATCTGGCTCAGTGGCCCAGTCTTGGGCCCCAGACAATGCTCAAAGACCCCTGCACTCTTGCCCAAGTTCTCCCAAAGCGATTCATCTGAGCGCCAAGTCCAAAGAAACCCAAACAGCTCACAGGCAAGGCCTTCCCAGCCTGCAGTCCCACTGTTGCCCCACCCACAGCTGCCGACAGTATTAGACCAAATGAACACACGCAACCACTTGCCCAATCTCCACCAATTTTGCCTTCCTCAGGGTGTCCAGTAGTCTCACACTGTCTCCCTGTGTCCCCAAAGGGAAGTTTCTGGGCAGATCCCACCTGCCAGAGATGCCTCTCTCCCCAGTCTCACAGTGCCCAGTTGCAAGGAAGCTGTTATTCAACCACCATCTTGCTCTACCCCCACAAATAGTTATTTTTAAATAATAAAATCTCATATTTGAAGAATTTCTTTTGAAGTTGTCAACCTAGTCAACTATTAATTGATAACTCAATGCTCATATTTCTTAGAGCAAGAAGAATGGCAGTAGTGGTTCCGGAGGGAAAGAAGATGGTGTTAGTGAAAAAGAAGATAAAATAAGAAGGGTCTGTGTCTGGGGACACAGACATAGGGAGGTGGGAGGTAGGAAAGGAGATTAAAAATGAAAATGAGATGAGAGGAAAAGAGAATGTTTCCATACTATTTCAATTTACATCACCCTGGATTCTGGAGTTAAATTTCTCACCTTTCCTCATTTATTTTATCTTCCAAGTTTAGTTTATTCAAGATGGATGGTTATTTTCTTCATTCAGAACTTTTTCCCCATTTGAAAGTCAAAGAACTTTTCATTTATCCATTTTGGTTCTTCTTCTCATTAACTCTGACCTCAAAAGTCATCCTTATTTACTAACCTTAAAGAGGATGATGGGGGCGGGGGGGAGTCATGTTTATTGGGCACCTAGTGACTAGCTTTCTATGCTAGGTATTCTCCATACATTTCCTTTAATTTTTGCAAATGGGACAGCTATGGGTCAGAGACTTCAGGGGTTCAGAGGTCCAGAGCAGTGTTCACAATTCAGAGCTATACCATCCCAAAGCCTCTTGTCTTGAGGTTAAGCACCATGTTTTGGGGTAAGAGCTTAAAATGAAAAATTAAAGGGCTACAAACATGCATTCTCCACTCATTTGTAAACGAAAAAAATAAAAGTCCTTAAATTATCTCTTAATTTTTATGATAAAATTAATGGCAACTTGATAGAAATCAAAAGGAAACTCTAAAGAGTTCAGTAAAGGTGGAGATGATTTGTGCAACTTACCCATATTGGTTTTTGTTGATTTGATGGGCATACATCATGAGGCAGACAAAAAGGGTAGAAATTACCCCTAGGGACAAAGGACATAATTCTGAGCTGTGATCTTGCTCCTTGACTTATGATAACTCTCTTAAACTAACTCAAACTTTATAAAAGGGGTTTAGCAAGCAATTGCTGCCTTCTCTTCTTCTAAGGAGTTGCTGTGAGCATCCATACACTGGATGTGAGACCTGTTCCCCTTAACAAAGAGTAGCCTGCAAGCCTGTCACTATTACTGGCAACAATGAATTTGACAGCATTTCCTACCATTTTCATAATATGCAAATGTTTTCTTCTTTTTATAGCATAAAAATCTCAAGGTCATTAGAATTTCTCTCATGATGGTGATTTCTTAATTCCACAGTTATGAAACTGAACTTAACTTTTGTACAGTTCAACTGTTTCCAAAACACAAGTAAAAACAGGAATTATTTATATCCACATGTTAACCAATGTCCTAAGTCCTACAGAACATAAAAATTAAAAAAAAATTGTCTTTGACTCTTTTAACAAATATTATCATTGAGAAAAATAAAGCAGATTTTCTTAGCATTTTAGATTTCATGGATTACTAATTTTATTTATAATAAAATGTGTGTTGGGTGCAATATCCTTGGGCCAGATGCATACTCATATACGCAAACTCTTTACCAACCATCAGGTATCAAAACCACTTTCTAAAAGAAAGGGCCATTTATCCCTTCTAAAAAACAGAATATTTTTAGAATTAAGGAATAAGTTCTTGAATTAAAATAAATTTGATGTTATAAAAGATAACAGTCTTCTTTTTCAATCTCTCCATGGATGCTTGGAAACCTTTCTAGACATACTAGTCATATATGAGTTATTGGAAACATTGAACTAGTAGATATTAAGGGTGAACTGTCCTCATCCATGTGAGGAATTTGACTACTACTCACCCAAAGCCCCAGTGCATTTCTTACACTGCCTCCTTGGACCCTTCCTTGCTTCCTCAAAGAAACTATTTTTACCCTGTTGTGACTGTTTCCCTTCAGAGAACAACTTGTTCAACCCCACCAGGTTCTGTCATGGGCTTTATGACCAGTTGGTAAGTGGGTGTCTCAGTTTAGCTGCTCTTGTGCAAAATAAAAGAAGGAAACCTGTCTTTCAGGGTTTTGTACTATTTTTGCTTTGGGATGTCTTCCTTTTTATTTAACATAAGGACAGAAGGCAATATTGATTCCTCTAAAGAAAAGATAATTCATGGAAAAAGAAACATCTTTAAAGTCCTGTGTCTTTCTTCTCATTTCTCATTGGAAAAGATAAGGTTTATTTAAAAGATGAAAACATCTCTCATTATTTTGTCTTTTCTCTTAATATTTACTCATATATTTTGAGAACACATTCTCTGAGAGCCCTGATGTGGAATATAATTACTCATCTGGTTACACTATTGAAAACTTGTGAAATTCAAAAGAATAAAAAAAAGAACAGGTTAGTTGGGGAGATAATTTAGCTCGCATATGAAAAAAGAATTTAAAGAGGAAATCAAGCCTTTTTTGGAAATTGAACAAATTCATTAGAATGAAAATTTTCTTCACTAAATGTAAGATATTAAAAATGTAAAAACTTCTACAGAGAACACTTCTAAAAATGCACATCACACCCCATCTCCACACATTACCTCAACCCACTAAGTAGCATTCTTCTGTTTCTCTGAGCACTTTAAGAAGGATTCCACACTTGGACGTTTCTTATCACATACATCCAGTCCCCAAGGTCATGCCCTGTATCTATTCTTCTCTGTCTCTAAAATAATTTGCAGAATTGGGTGTAGTTTAGTGTGTGCTGATTTTTCATTATTCTTGATCCCAAAAGGTCAAAGTATACTATGTAAATTCTTGAACTTGAAAGAGGCACTAACCTTAGATATCCAGTTCTGCCAAATTAAAACACTCAAAAATAATATTTATCCCTCCAATAGCAAGACTGAGATTAAACCCAGGGGAGTAGGAATATCCTCTACCAAGACCTTGAAATTGCTCTAAGTCAGGCTCTCAAAGTTTCCCAGATTTCAATGATTCCTTCAGAACTTAGAGAAGTGCATATTTTGTGCTAAAAATTCAGCATCTGTATTCATATAAATCCTTTTCCTTATGTAAAAATCTTCAAAGAAATTCCCACTATTTAACTAAATAGACTGGCAAATCAGAGAACTGGGTTTTTGTTAGATGGAAAATTATCACAAATCTATATCTCCGGGTTTCACCATATTTTACTACTTACCAGAGAGAATTTCCTCAATTCCCATGATAGCAAGATAAAACATGGGACATAATGGGTGGAGGGAAGGCAATTGATGGGACCACACCTATAGTGCATTTTACAAGGGTACATGTTAAATTTATTAAGTGTAGAATATAAATGTCTTAACACAATAACTAAAAAATGTGGTGAAGGCTATGTTAACTAGTTTGAAGAAAATATTTCAAATGGTATATAAAACCAGCACATTGTACCCCATGATTGCATTAATGTACACAGCTATGATTTAATAAAAAATTAATAAATAAAATAAAATGCTTATAGTATTGCTTTAAAAAATGGGCATACAGAACAATCTGAGGAAAATTAGAAAGCAACGCTATTATTGCATAAATGAATGAGGAAACTTGTTCGTTTTCACAAAAACCTGCAACTTGGTGGACTGGTGTGGGCTCATCTCCAACACACATGATTACAGTTCTTCAATACGTACAGCTTAAGGATCTTCACCTTAGATAAGCAATAGAAATAATATCCTTCTGAAGTAGGATCTCCTTCTGTAAATTTACTTAATTATAATAAATAATGATATTAATTTAGAAGGCTGAAATTCTAACTAATATCTTCCAATGTGATATAAAATGTTTTAGCTTTTGGAGTATAATTATAGAAGTTATCTTGCATTTTTGTCACTATTAAGAGACTATTTAAAGTTGATGGACTTTAACATTGGTTTTAAATAAATCTGGTAATTTCCCTTTTTTAATAGGATTTCTTTATATGAATGCAGAGAAAAATACCCATCGTAAACATAATAAAACGTTCATACATAAACTAATTACAAGCCTGGCACAGTGACTAACACCTGTAATCTTAGCACTCTGGGAAGACAAGGCAAGTGGATTTCTTGAGCTCAGGACTTCAGGACCAGCCTGAGCAAGAGCAAGACTCAGTCTCTAGTAAAAATAGAATAATTAACCAGGTGTTGTGGTGGGCTACTTGGCAGGCTGAGGCAAGAGGATTGCTTAAGCCTAAGAGATTGAGGTTACTTTGAGCTGTGACACCACAGCACTCTTACCCAAGGAGACAGAAGGAAACTGTCTCAAAAACAAATTAAAATTAAAAAATAAAAACAAATTCCAGCGTAACAACAAGAACCTAAGTTCAGGACAATTATCTCTTTTAACTTGTGCATTTAGCAATATGCCTAATGTACCAGAATCTCTATAACTGTTAAACTGAATATTTCTAAGATCAGTGTGTCTATTACATTACCTATTACAGAAGAGGGTCCTGTAGACAATGGGATTTATCAAATATATGTGATATAAATGGAAAATTGAGTAAGTGAATGAGTGGATGGTTTGGATTAGCTAGCTAGTAAACAGAAGTGTTATAGTGGAAGATAAGGTCATGAAGGCAGCTGTTAGTAGGGTGAATAAAATGCCTGGTTGGTAGGTTTACTTGTACAGTCCATAGGAAACCATTAAATAGTCTTGAGGGGAAAAAAAAGCTTTGGTAGAGTTTGGTATTTCAGAAATACTGTGATTTTTTTATATGATAAATTGAAGCAAGAAGAGAGTAAGGAGAGAAAGAGTTGACTTTATTCATAAGTTTTAACACAAAAGAGGAGGTGGAGCATGTCTCCTTCCAATGGTTTCTTTCTTCTCTACCTTTCATTTTCCTTTTGCCCTTTGACATGACTATTTGACTAACTATTTAAATATATTTTTAGCTCAGGTTCTTTCTCCTCTAGTCTCTTCCACTATGTTTATCTTTCTAAATTTCAATTATTTTTTTCTCACACATAGAATCAAAAAAGCTTTGTTCCCCAAATATATCATGTTGAGATACAGTTAAAGGATACCACTATAGGCAGTAAAAAATGTTCTATACCAATGTTAGAAAAAGAAAAAAGTTTAAATCCACCAGCCCCAACCACTTATCAACTAGTTTCCTTAAACAAGCACGAAAATAGATATTTTCTAAGAACCATTGTACCCACACATTTCATAATTTGTTTATCTTGGAGGATGACTTTATATCACCTTTACCAGTGCTTCTCAAAACTCACTGTAGGTATGAAATACCTGGGAATCTTGGTAAAATGCAGTTTGTGACCTAGTAGAACTAGAGTTGGCTGGAGATTCCACCTTTCTAACCAGCTTCCAGGTTACTCTGATGCTTCTGCTCCGTAAACTGCTGTGAATAGCAGTTTCTAAAAGTGCAACCCATATTGTAGAACTTCATATTGATATAACAACATCTATTCTTTCCTTTCAAACTACATTGAATCTGTTATCTCAACTTGGAATGTCCTCCTATTCACATCCACCAGTCAGAAACTATTTCATCTTTTCCCTAAAGGATCTCTTCCCAGCTGAAACATCCGTTATCTCAATAAAGCTCCTCTTAATCCAGTCCCTCACCCACAAAAAAAGCCATCTTGCTTTCCCTGGCTTCCTATAGCTTTTTATACATTTCTTAGCTTCCTGGGTACCTTGAGTTACAGTTATCTGTATATATGTTTGGTCTCCTGCCCCCTCTAAGTGGTAAGAGAACTGACAACTGCCACTTTCGACTAAAGATTGGGAGGAATAGCAATCTGGAGGGAGCAGAGGAAGAGACATGGTCAGAGCAGTGTTAAAGGATTGTAAGTGTAACACATCCGACCCCAGCACATTTCCTTTCAAGCTGTATCATCAGAATGCAATACCTACATGTTGCAAGACAGCCATTCTTGTTTACCTTTGGCAATGGAGACAGAGTAGAAGAAATGACAATCCTAGTTTTTGCACGCTCAACTTCAAGGCACTGGAAGACAGCCCAGTAAAGTGGCTTTCCCTGCATCTGGAATTTGAGAGCTTAGGAGTATCCAGACCAATGGAGCTGGGAGTGGTTTTTTCAGGGAATAAACTGCCTTATCCCACCTATGCAGCTGCAAAATTAATTTATCCACCATCATTGGCTCAGGACATTTTTCTTTCTTTCTTTCTTTCTTTTTTTTTTTGGTTGCAGTTTCACCACCCTCAGTATATGGGGCCAGCGCCCTACTCACTGGGCCACAGGCACTACCCAGGACATTTTTATTTCTTGAGATCTTGAGATGCAAGTATAGTAATTATATATATATATAATCTTGAGATACAAGTATAGTAATGCTATATATATATATTTATATAAAATGCAATATATATATATGATATATATTAAAATGTCCTTTTAAATTACTGGTTCCTGGCCTTTTTATACTTGACATATTATAAGAAGGCAAGAGGTCATTTGGTATATGCTTTAGTATGATGCCAGTTACATCTAAAATCATTAATCAGGGCAGCATTATGTTTTACAAATCATGAAAAATATATTGCATGTGTAACTCTTCTTTACCCCATCATCTATCTCTTTTGCAATACATTTTATTGCTTGGGATTTATAGGGCCATTTCTCTGGTTGGCTTATGCAACAACATACATCAGTGTGCCTGCTTTCAATCATCAAAGGGCAAAAATTCAGGTCAGACATCAGTTGTTTGCCAAGCTCATCTGGATTAACAAAGGTCTGGAGCTTGCATTCAGCATATGCTGAAAGCAATGTAAGGTATGTCTATAGGTAACGTCAACTTACCCCTGAACTTGTGAAGCCAAGATTTATGTCTGCTGTGCTCTTACTTTAAAATATTATTGACTGTTGTGATAAAAAATATTTTCCCTGCTTTTTGTTGTTGTTTCAAGTGCTGTTATAGCCCTGTACTGATAATTGTAGTCATCCCATTCATTTTCACAAAACAGGCAATGAAGCTCTTCATGCCTCTTACTCAATTATTTCTTATTGGGATCTGAGGTAGGACTTCTTGGGCAACTTTGAATGGAGTAAGTATGGTAAGTGGAAGTGAATCTTGCATTTCTGTTGGTCCCATCCTGAACACAACAAATGGCCTCAGAAAATGAAAGCTGTTGAAATTCTCCATAGGAGCTCCCAATGATGTAAAACTATTGTACTCTCAAGCCCTTTGCCTTTTTCCCCTGAAGCATATAGTTTATAGCATTTGATTCTCACAATCGCTCTGTGAGCTGAGCACTATGTCCAATCAGCAGGCATGTTAAACATTGCCCGAGACTCAAAGGAGTAGGCACAAAAAAACAAAGGTGATGGTAAAAACCAGAGCCATCTGGGATAAGTCAACTAGGTGGTAATTAAAAAATACAGAATGAGCTCAAAAATCCCATGAATGATTTAATGCTTGTGGAGGAATAGAGTTTCCTTAGATGATGAGATAATTGTTGAAGTGAGTTAGCGAATAAGCATTTATGAAATATTTATTGAAAACAAAGGACAGGAAAATGAAATGACCAGCATCCATAAATCATTCTACAAGTGTTTAAAACCTCAGTTCACCTCTCACACATTATTTGGTATCTTAAAAGCTTCTAATAAGGGGCTTGAAATAATAAAATAATTAGAATGTATACTTAATAAAAATATATTCAGATTGTATTGCTGTCCAACTAAATCATTCTTTCAATGTTTCCTCAAGTGATGCCCTCATTGGTATTTTCAAAAACACATGTAATGTGGCTCGGCACCCATAGCACAGAGGTTTGGTTACCATGGTGGCCACCTATACCCAGGCTGCAAGTTCAAACCTGGCCTGGGCCAGCTAAATAATGACAAATGCTACAAAAAACAAAAACAAAACTATATGCGATATGCAAGAGGCAATCGATCAAAGAGCATAAGAGCACACACTTGCAGATTTGTTTCTTGGAAAGGTATTTAAACTCTCTACATGTACAAATTCTAATATTTTAAAAGAGGGATGGTATAAGATTTAAACAAGTTAATGCACATAAAATGCTTACACTTTGCCTGGCAGATGGTCAATGCTCAGTGAACTACGGCCGTGCTGTCTTACTTGTATTCTCAATTTTACTCAATGTACCTCTGGAACTGAATGGACATTATCTATATTATGACACAATGCTGGATGAAGAGAACCAGATTTCAGCGGGTTCTTCCCTCTTCCCCCTCATCATCAGAAAATTGCCAGATATGCAACATTGAAAATCAGACAAAAACCCCTTTTGTGTATGTTTTTCTCCAAATTCATCTCAATGAGAAACAGAGTCCACTATAATCACCAAGATAAATTAAATCTTGAATTGTACCCAAGGAATAAAACGCATCTACCATAACTATTTGTTGTAAGTAGTGGTGTATGTCCTACAGGAATCCTTTTTAAATATGTCCAGAACAAGGTTAGTAAAGAAGAAAGAGAAATGGAGGAAAGAAGAAGGAAAAAGAGAAAAGTAAGGCAAGACAATGAAAGAAAAGGCAAGGACAGAAAAAGAAAGAGAGACAGTTTGGAAACTGAATAGTATTCCATTAACTCTTCCAAGACAGAATCAATGACTTTACCAGAAAAGGAAGGACCTCAGACAAAAGCAGGAATCAAAACCAAAACAAAACACAATGGTGGGTTTATAAGGGAAAATGTATTTATAACATATTAGTCTTTGAAACCTATTTTGTCATTTCTTTTCTTCAACCACCAATAAGGTAAATTGAAAGAAAGAGGACACTCTAGGGTCATCTGTTCCTACTACGAGAAAGTCAAGGCTTTTGGATATAAGTGGACCTAGTGTTCTCTGGAGAAGTTAGGAGTGTTGGCAGATGGGCTTATCCAAGTTTGGAGCAAAAGACGGGGAAATATTTGAGTTCCTGGCTCATGACGTGGAATTTTATCATACATATTCATTGCATTAACAGAGTTAATAGAATGACTTGTTTGGGGCCTTTGCTGCAGGATTTTTGGGGTGATCTCCACAGAATTTCCTCTTCCTGTAGAACTTTGACTCTTTGACATGTCTTTGAAAACTCTTCCTGCCATTACAGAGTAGGAAGAAGAAAATGGAAATTAGAGCTGGAGTCATGAAGAATTTTCCTAAAATACCAGAAGATTTTGATTATTTGTATGGAATACTATTCAGCTGTTTGTGATCGTCTCCTTGAGCAAAGACTGCTCTTATTAAAGAGGTTGGGTAGACTTGGCCTCATCTTTCTAATATCCTCTTATTTAGATTTTCATGGGAAGGATACGGCAGGCAGTTGCTTAGTTCTCCTAGTCAACATATGACAGTTGGAACAGATCGTGTTCCAAGTTTGGAAGACTGAAATAATTCCTGTGTGCTCTGTAAATCAGGGTCCTTTTGTAATGGTACTGGTGATGATGGTGAGGATGCTAACTGATGATACTGATGAAGAGCCAGCGTTGCTAACTGCTTACTTGGAAACATGTTTCATCTTCAGGGCTTTGCATGCATGTCTCATTTCACCCACAGAAGAACTCCATGTCAATGTTAACTGTAGCAGGTCTTTGCTAACTAAAATAGAAATAGTGACAAAAGGAGAAATTAGGTCCATCGTGCATACTCCACAGCTTAACTCTCAGGGCTGTTCAAGGAGGGTGTATAGGGGCATTGAATATACACCAACAACTGAAATTGTGATGATTCTGATCAAAGGTACACCTCTCATGATCAAGTGGCTTCTTTGTTAGCCACCATTGCCATAATAGTAATAACCAAATTATTAAAGCATGATTTGCTGTTACCAGACTGTCTGTAATTATCCTTTTCCCCTCTCTCCTCTTTTTCTTATGATCCCTCTTTTTTCCACTTTTTACTGATAGTCATCTATTAATTGTTTTCCCCATTAATATATTTCTAAATAAAACATTATACTTTTCTGAGTGACATGAGTTCATAGAGGTGAAATATCTTACACCAGTCATACTCACAATAAGTAAGGGAGTATGCACTTGAACCCAGGTTGCTTTATCAGCACTAGAAAAGTGCTTCCAAAAACCAGTCTGAAGGTTGTTACCCTACAATTAGGAGTTCCAAGGAGAGAAAAACGGCAGCAAGATCTCTCTCTCTCTCTCCATCTCTCTCACACACACACAAACACATGCACACACACACATATCTTACACACCTCTCAAAATAAACCCTAGATTCAAACATGTAACATCCCTTTAGTGATTCCTATTCCCTTTCAAGGATTTCTTTAATGTTATTTTTAGCAAGATTCTATAAAGACAAATATTCTTATTTTTGAAAAAAGAGTTGATTCTCATAGTGTGTAGGGGTGACCCTGGGAGAAAGAATGAATGCAACCAGAGCTGTGGGAGGCACCAACGAGCTGCTCTACAGTCTCAGTGACAGGTATTTGCTCCTTATGTCCTCCTTTCCCCAACAGTTCACCACACTCTCCCACCCAGTCACCTCCCAAGGCAGCAATCTCCATCACAAACCTCCTCTAGTATCTTGAGAATGCTGTGACTTTACAGCTGCTAAACTGCTTTGCATCTGTTGTACCATGATTGAACATAGTGCATCCAGCTTTGCAACAGCCATATCACTAGTAAACTTGATGCATCAGTTTTGCAGCCATCATATCATAAGTGAACTTGGTGCATAAGATCATGAGTGAAGTTGGTGCATCAGCTTTGCAGCCGCCATATCATGAGTGTACTTTGTGCATCTGCTTTGCAGCCCTCATATCATGAGTGAACTTGGTGCATTAGATCATGAGTGAACTTGGTGCATCAGCTTTGCAGCTGCCGTACCATGAGTGACCTTGGTGCATTAGCTTTGCAGTTGTCATATCATGAGTGAATTTGGTGCATCATCTTTGCACCCATTGTAAAATGAGTGCACTTGGTGCATCAGCTTTGCAGCCATCGTATCGTGAGGGAACTTGGTGCACACTGCTTCCACATCTTCCCTAGTTTCAGAGCTCCCAGTGTTCAGCATCAGTATGTCACCCCATAGCCACTTTCTCCACTTAGCCTATATGTGCTCAATAGATATTTACAGATACTAGAAATCTATGAGGCCTGTGTCCCGTGGTCTTCTAGCTAATTTAGTAACTTTTCCTATATTTCCTTAAACACAAATACAAGTCAGCAGGAAGCAACAAGAAATATGTGGCTAAATCTATTTTAATAGCAGAAGTTGTTCTTTCCAAATGGGAAGTAGTTTTGAATTTCTACTCGTTATCTTTTCCATTCACTGTATGTGCCAGTTATTTATTCCCTTCACATGCATGTTCTTAGTAACCTCTAAATGGATGTCAGGAAACATTCCACAAAATAAAGGATTGCCAAGATACATTCAGGTGCTGCAGGAGTAAGAGGGAACATTGTATTAAGGCAGAGAAGTTGGTGCAGGGCTTGGCTTCTTCTTTCTTCAGAAGGCTGACTATGGATTAAAAATCCTACCCAGGTAACGACTAAAGCCAGAATAAAAATTTTTGCACCAATTCTAGATTTTGCAATTGAACATACTATAATAAATAAATAAATAAAACCTTGTTCAATTCCACATATGTGTTTAATTCCTTCCCAGGGTTATTTTCTTATCAAAATAGCACCTCTTTGAAATCTAATTCAATAGTAATCTAAATGTGGTGGCACTGGCAAGATCCTCTGAAATATGAGATGCAGGCTTTTCTACATTTAAAAATAGGAGTGAATAAATGAATCCTCTGCATTAAGGGCAGAACTAGAAATGGAATTCAGGTCCTCATAATCAACCCCGGTGCCTTTGTCTTCACTGTGGTCTGTTCACCTTTCTGGTGGGTCCCGCTAGTGCTTGATCCTGTCATTCTATCAAAAGCTTATTGGTGTCCTTTTCTGAACTGAGATGTCTCTTTGTTCTGGATGACTTAGATTGCCCTCACGTACTGAGTACATAATAGCTTGTATAACCTCGTCCTTTTGAGAAGCAAGCGTATTTACAATCATCTTAAGATTTATGCAAATAATTTCAAATTTTTCGATTAACTATACTCTGAAAATTACATTCAAATGTAAATGCACCTTTTGTAGAAAAATTCTAAGATCTAAGATAGCTAGGTTTCAGGAATTTTTTTTTAATTCTGGATTTTGAAAAGAACAATTCATCCTAAATATTGCTGAAATGTATTAGTTATTTTTTTAAGAAAACGAATAGCTTCTCTATAGCAAGATAACCAACTGGATTTTTACTAAGAAACAAAATATCCTAGCCCAACATATGTTAAATTTGTTGCTATTATCAGCCTGCCCACATAACTCTTCAATAAGGGACTTGTGGGTGAGATAAGAGTATCTTAAAGGGATTTTAATACATGTATTAAAACATGTATGTGAACTCAATCTGGCTGTTATCAAGTCAAATTAAGCAACAATTTTATAGAAAATTACACACACACACACACACATGCATAGAATCAGACTTCTGCTTTTACTTTAAGAGGTCTGCCAATACTGGGTTCATAGTTTTACAAAGCAACCAATTTGTAGCTAACTTATTTTTTGGTAATGTATGGGCTTTTGAATATGCTATTAGCCATACCACTCCCAATTCTCTTAAACCCACTGGTTTATTAAACCTGTCTAACCCAAACAGGCACTCGATGGGATCCTATCACTGTTCGTACACACGTGTGTGTGTGTGTGTGTGCAGAATCTTCTTAACTGAAACATACAGTTAATCATTGCCATTTTTAATTTTTATGCCCAGATAGTAAATCTCTCCTTTGTTTCACTTTTTCTGCTTTATCCTAAACCTGAAAACAGCAGAGTAGATGTGTAAAAAGAAAAAAAGAAAAGAAAAAGGATAGCCAAAGGGGCAATTGAATTTGAAGCAGGCCACACCTATTTACACTGGCATCATTTCACCCAGGATATTTTTCCTACTATTTTCTACAAGCATTCTAATGTAAAGCATTTTCCTGGTTTTCAGATTCAAACACATTCTAGTCTAACCACCTGTGTATAGATTGATTTGGTTTTCACTTTGAGCTTCATGCCTGAAACAGATCTGGCACCTGCAGAAGAAAATACCAAGAGCTAAAAAATGCAGGCAGGGCCACAAAATAATGTAATATCCTTCCACTGTGGTTCATAGGGGGATGCTGTTTCGGGGTGTGTATTTCATCTCA
Organism: Arctocebus calabarensis; assembly: GCA_963573935.1. Classification (NCBI taxonomy): domain Eukaryota; kingdom Metazoa; phylum Chordata; class Mammalia; order Primates; family Lorisidae; genus Arctocebus; species Arctocebus calabarensis. The sequence goes on from CAUYON010113543.1 coordinate 15,391, forward strand.
CAAGACTCCAGACAACAGAAGAGCTAGACAAAAGGAAAACATGTGATGGAGCAGTATTTATATTGCAGTCTTTCCAACATTTTAGGAGAGAATGGTTTACAGATGTATACCCTCCACTGACATTTATACATCTATTGTTTTCTTAACCTCCTTTCCCATCTTACTACAAGATTCTTTTCACGAAAAAGATTACAAACTGCCCCAATGCCTTCCTGTGATATAGAGCACATGTCCTCCTGATTACATGAAGAGCTATCTGATAGGCCAAGTGTTAATGTAAATTCAGCCTCAGAAAATGGAATAGTTCTATGATTACTTAAGCGTTTGTATTTTCCTGCCATAAATTCTTTTTTCTTTTTTCTTTCTTTTTTTTTTTTTTTTTTTGATGGTGCCATAAATTCTTCCCTGTCTGAAACAGACCACTTAGCCCTGCCTTAGAACATTAAGCTGCTTATTTACACAGTCTTCTGACAGGAAACCATCTACAGCAACCAGTGCACAGTAGGAGATTTTAACAGAAGTCCATCTGGACTTTTAGCTGTGGAAAGCAATTTATTCTTAATCGTCTACTAGAGTGAGATGCCATAAAAACGAGTTACCTCTCCTGATTATAAATTTTAAAAGAGATTTTCATAAAGAGCTTCTTATTTTTTTCAACATTTTTCATCTATTTCCAGTCACTTAATTCATCAATGCTTACCTTGGTGTCTTTCTGCCTTATGATTTTTAAAGAGTTAAAAGTGATGTCAAGGTCACAGTCATTGCCTTCAGGAAAAGATATCTTTCTTGGACATGTGCTTTTGATTAATTTCGGCCTCTGTATTCCTATAGGATGAAATATGTCTTCTTCAAAGTTTTTGTTCGTTTGTTTGTTTTATTTCAAGATGTTTTTCTCAAAATAATCTTTTTCTGGTTAACCAATATTTAAGAAAGGAAAATGAAAATCTGGAATTTGAGGAATTGAGGGGAATTATATTAAATAACTCAAGAATATGAGCATCTGAACACTTTTTTCTTTCCCCTAGCCTTTTGTTCCTGCAGGTCCTTCAAGTCTTTGCTCAAATCATAATTTTCCAACAGTGCATCTGAAAACTTTTAATGTCTTAACACAACAATTAAGTGAGGTGAAAGCTATGTTTTGATGTAAACATTCCAAATTGTATATAAAATCAGCACATTGTACCTCATAAATGCAGTAATGTACAGTCATGACCTAAAAAATAATAAATAATAAAAATAAATTAAAAAATTTAAAAAAAGAAAACTTTTTTCCCTAGCCCTTTATTCCTACATGTCCCTCAAGTCTTTGCACAAATCATACCTTTTCAATGAAGCCTTCTTTAATGTACCCTATTTTATATTATAGTCTCTCCCCACTGCTAGCTCTATCAATGAAACGCCCTACTTTATTTCATTCTGTTGCACTAAGTAATTATTTATTATTTATTTTATTTATTGTCTCTTTACACCTATTAGAATGTGTGCACCATGAAAAAAAAGTGTTGCAATTGGTCACCCACTTCTATGTCCTTAGAACCATGTGGCACACAGCAGGTGTCCAGAAAACATTTGGCAAATACCAGAAAACAAAACAAAATAATGATGTCCAGTCTAGACAAAGAGCAGCACATGACAAATAAATATTTCATGAAAGATAATGAATATGATAATGAGAGAAATATATAAAATAAAAACAGTATCTAAAAGTAAAAGAGCTGGGATAGGGACATTAACAATATCTAATGAGAAGTTATTGAAGATGGTTAAGAAGGGGTTATAAACACAGGTTTTCACTTCAGAATAAATTTGCTAAAGAGGAAAAGAAGGAAAATATAAAATCAAGTGGAAGAAATGTTTTCATGTTAAAATAGTATTTCAAAGCTGCTTAAAGGTATTTCTTAATCTGATTGCCCAAAAAGTATAGTCATAAAAAATGATTAAGACTATATACGAAATGACAGAGAAAAAAAGTAAAGTCAACCATAGTTATAGCCTTTAAATTCTAGCTCTCTAAATATTTGGATATACTTCTAGTTATTTTTCTACAAAGTTTATACATGATTTTAATAAACTGGCAGCAAGTAGTTCATATTCTTAGTGGCTTATTTTTTATTAAAGGCTATATTATTGTTACTGTATAGTCTTGAATTCAACCTATCAATTAACTTTTTGTCACTTGTACACAGATGCATCATAGCATTTTAAAGTGACCCTGTCCTGCTATTTTTTTTAACTTTTCTAAGTTAGGTCATTATCATTTTTTAAATAAATCTTCACACATATCCATGATCATTTTCTTTTCTTTTTTTTCTTTTTTTCCCCAGAATCTCAAGCTGTCACCCTGGGTAGAGTGCTTTGGCATCACAGCTCACAGCAACCTCCAACTCTTGGACTTAAGCAACTTTCTTGCCTCAGCCTTCCAAGTAGCTGGGACTGCAGGTGCCCACCAGGATGTCCAGCTATTTTTTTGTTACAGTTGTCATTGTTGCTTTAGCTGACCAGGACTGGGTTTGAACCCGCCTGCCTTGGAGTATGTCCGTGGAGCCCTACCCACTGAGCTACAGGCACCACCACTTGATTATTTTCTTAAGTTCTTAGAACTGTAACATTTAAAAAGTTAAAATTTTGATGAAAAATGCTCTACTCCCCCCAGAATATTGAACCTCTGCAACTTCCATTAACATCTGAGAACATCAAGTTTGTTGCAATTTACTAAATATAACTTTTGCAATTTTGATAGATGAAAAATGAAATGGAAATTTGGTTAGGGACAGAGAAGGAGAACAATCGGGGGTGAAATTCAGGGAGAACAGATACTGCAAATTGGAATGATATTCTACAACAGTACCTTCAATTTGCATTTTTTGTTTTGTTACTTCATTTTTTTTTAAATTGAATCATAGCTGTGTACATTAGTTCAATCATGGAGTATAGTGTGAGGGCTCAATATACAATCTGAGATATTTTCATCCACCTGTTCGACATAATATTTGTGAGATTTTCTCATTTACTGTGTGAAAACATTTGTGTTCTGCATTTAGTAGTTGTTACTTCATATCTTAAAGAGACCATCAAAGTTAACAAGCCCTCCAGACTGATTTTTAATCATGTCAGTTCTATTATCAGTGCCTTGTACATACACATACAAAGATTTTATGTAATAAAATAAATCATCTAGGCAATTTATAAACATTAATTAAATCACAAGCTTTTTGTTGGTATAAACTCTTTGTAGAAGAACAGAGGATACTACAGAGTATGAGCATGCTAAGCAGAAAGAGATCCAGATTATAAAACATCTATGTTCTAAATTTAACATAACCTTCAACTTCTCACAGAAAAATGAAGCTGAAACAGATGATAGTTTTTTTTCTTGCTTTTGCGTGTGTGTGTGTGTGTGTGTGATATAATGATAAGCTTTGACATTTGCCTGTGGCTCAGTGGGTAGGGCATCGGCTCCACATACCAAGGTAGTGGGTTCGAGCCTCACCTGGGCCTGCTAAGCAACATTGACAACTGCAACAAAAAAAAAGACGGGCGATGTGGGGCACCTGTAGTCCTAGCTACTCAGGAGGCTGAGGCAAGAGAATAGCCTAAGCCTAGGAGTTGGAGGTTGCTGTGAGCTGTAATGGTACAGCACTCTACAGAAGGCAATAAAGTAAGACTGTCTCAAAAAATATATATGTATGAAATTGCCAAGTTTGGGAAGCATATAAACTTGCAATGCTATCTTGGCTACAGGTAGTGGCCAATTTAATAGAATCTGACTCATGATAATCACTTACCTATTGCTGAATTGCTTTTCCTCCAAGATTAAAACTCATCTCTCTATGGATTTAATTTCTACTTTTCTTCAAGTTTGGGGCCCTCTAGGTCACACCCCTCAAAGTAGAACTGTACCTTTAGTAGAGATATCACCTAGAAATACAAAAAGTATAGACTCTCAGGAACTACCTTAGGACTACAGATCAGAATCTGTATTTTCACAAGACCCCCAGTTGAATAATATGCATATTGATATTGAAGCCTGAAGGCATGGAAGAGTAGAACTTCTATAAAGAACATAACCATGGGCAAACTGCTTTGTTTGCCATGGATGAAACATTAAGCCTCGTCGCATTCTGCATCCTTCATCAGTAGGCAAAAAAACAGGAAGGATAATAATGTGCAGAAAGATCTCATAAGATATTGTATAAGAAAAATGGCCAGGCGAATGATGATTTTTAAAATAAGTATTTCCGAATTAGTGCGGGAAGATGGTTGCAGAGCCCCGTAGCCCATCTCCCCCCAGTCAGCAGGTGAGAGGGTGGGAGCTCTGGATCTTTCCCCGTGTGAACTATTGGAGTGGACGGGGAGCTGGTGAGACACAAAGATCGGGAGGATTGGTGTGTTTGAAATATAGTTCTTAACCGTGGAAACCTTTGCAAACCGTTTCCCGCTGCCAGCAGAGGGGCAGCCGGCCCCTCCCACAGGGAGGACACCAGGTCCCAACCCACAAGCTCTAATCCAAGAAAATTCCACTGAAGCGTGGAACTCAGAGTTTGACGATCAGAAAGGGGCACTGCTAGGAACCACGGAGACCCGGGTAGCCTTGGTGTGAGCCGAGGGGTCCAGACTCTACCAGACTGACACATTGGAATGTCCAAAATGGTGAGCGCCTTTTCCCCAGATCAATGAGAGAGAGAAAGAATGGGTAACCAGCCAGCGTTACACTAGGCGGGGACCCTGGTGAAGCCTGAGAGGTGCAGAAAAGACACTTTGAGCTGTGGAAGTTGGCGAGGAGAGCCCCCGGGCACTTCAGCTGGAGAATAACTGAAGTTTAAGGCCCCACCAACAGCCCCTTGAAGCCCCCTCCCCTCCAGCCTTCACAGCTGCTGCCAGCCGCTGCGAGCCCTGGCCAAAGCAACCGCTGCTGCTGATGCTGCTGTGGCTGCACAAGCCACTGCTACCATGAGCCGCGGTGCCGCCACCCCACGAATAGTGACACTACTGCCACCGACACCACTGCGGCCCCGAGATCTGCAGCCACCGTGAGCCCCCTCCCCTTGCAGTCGCCAGGAGCCCCACTCCCACACTCCCCTCTCACAGCAGATCGTTGTTGCCGGACTATATACATATAAGAATAATAATATTTTTGAGATTGGTTTTTTTTTTTGAATATCCTTTTCTTGGAGGCACTATCAACAAATAATTCTTTACTTGACTTTCTTTTCTTAGGCTATTTTTATTACCTCCTATTCTCAACTGAACATTCTTCTTCCTCTCCTGTGTTAATTTCTTTGTTCTCTCTCCCCCTCCTCTCTCTCCCTTCTTATAGCTTCTAAGAGTGTTATATCATATTTGCTAGAGGCTTTTCTTCTTCTCTATTCTCAAGTATTTTATAAGAAGCATTTTTATTGTAGAATTCTTTTTCTTTTTTTTTCTTCTTAGCTATTGTTCTGTGATTGGCTGTTTGTTTGTTATGTTTTGTTTGTATGTCGATGTTTCTGACTATGGGCACATCTGTGGGCTTAGGTGTCTGGTAGCCCTTCTACGAATTTATTAGCCCATTTGCTATTAATGTGATTGGTGTTATAAATGTTTTCCTTGCCACCTTGATACTTCAGTTCACCCCCTGCCTAGGATTGGAAGTCTAGAATTCCAATTCATCCACAATCCAGACTGACTGCATTTACAATTGGACTGGAACTCTTGAACTGTACAGGCTGCAGTCACCACACCAGTACTTAGGTGGAGGGCTTGTCAACCACAACCGTAGAACTCTCCAGTCCAATTTCACTCTCCTGCTCATATAGCTAAAAACTGAAAAACAAACATGGGGCAGAACCAGTGGAAAAACTCTGGCAACATGAATAAACAGAA
>CAUYON010113547.1:0-55993 GCA_963573935.1 Arctocebus calabarensis
TTCCCAAAGCAATCTACCTATTCAATGCCATTCCTAATAAAATACAAATATCATACATTCAAGATTTGGAAAAAATGATTCTGTGGCTTTGTATGGAACCAGAAAATACCCCGTATAGCTAAGGTAGTTCTTAGTAATAAAAACAAAGCCGGGGGCATCACCATACCAGATTTTAGGCTGTACTACAAAGTCATAGTGGTCAAAACAGCGCGGCACAAAAATAGAGACATAGACATTTGGATTCAAATAGAAAACCAGGAAATGAAAGTAACATCTTACAACCACCTAATCTTTGATAAACCAAACAAGAACATACCTTGGGGGAAAGACTTCCTATTCAATAAATGGTGCTGGGAGAACTGGATATCCACATGTAAAAGGCTGAAATTGGACCCACACCTTTCTCCACTCACGAAAATTGATTCAAGATGGATAAAGGACTTAAATTTAAGGCATGGAACAATAAAAATCCTCAAAGAAAGCATAGGAAAAACACTGGAAGATATTGACCTGGGGAAAGACTTCATGAGGAAGACTGCCTTGGCAATTTCAACAACAACAAAAATAAACAAAAGGACTTAATTAAACTGAAAAGCTTCTGTACAGCTAAGGAGACAACAGCTAAAGCAAAGGAGACAGCTAAGGAGACAACAACCAAAGCAAATAGACAACCTACACAATGGGAAAGGATATTTGCATATTTTGAATCAGACAAAACCTTAATAACTAGGATCTATAGAGAACTCAAATTAATACACATGAAAAAAGCCAACAATCCCATATATCAATGGGCGAGAGACATGAACAGAACCTTCTCTAAAGAAGACAGATGAATGGCTAACAAACATATGAAAAAATGCTCATCATCCCTAATTATTAGAGAAATACTGATCAATACCACCCTGAGATACCATCCAACCCCATCAAAAATGACCCACAACACAAAATGTCAAAACTGCAGATGGTCACTTGGATGTGGAGAAAAGGGAACACTTTTACACTGCTGGTGGGACTGCAAACTAATACAACCTTTTTGGAAGGAAGTATGGAGAAAGCTCAAAGCACTCAAGCTAGACCGCCCATTTGATCCTGCAATACCATTTCCCAGAAGGAAAAAAATGATTTTATCATAAGGACACTTGCACTAGACAGTTTATTGCAGCTCAACTTACAATTGCCAAAATGTGGAAACAGCTTAAATACCCACCAATCTAGGAATGGATTAATAAGCTGTGGTATATGTACGCCATGGAATATTGTTCAGCCATTAAAAAAAAATGGAGACTTACAGCCTTTGGAAGTGGAACACATTATTCTTAGTAAAGCATCACAAGAATGGAGAAGCACGAATCCTATGTACTCAATTTTGATGTGAGGACAATAAATGACAATCAAGGACGCAGTGGGGGTGGGGGAAGGGGAGAGCAGAGAGAGAAAAAAGGAGGGAGGGGTGGGGAAAGGAAGAGCAGGGAAAAGGAAGGAGGGAGGGGGATGGGGCCTTGGCATGTGCCACACCTTTTAGGGGCAAGACACGATTGCAAGAGGGACTTTACCTAACAAATGTAATTAGTGTAACCTGGTTTCTTGTACTCTCAATGAATCCCCAACAATAAATAAATAAATAAATAAATAAATAAATAAATAAATAAATAAATAAATAAATGAAATGTATCAACATAAAGTTGATTATGGTATCTCTTTATTAACTTTTTATTATTTGTAGGATCTAGTGATCTCCCTTCTTTCATTTTTGATACAGATCACCTAAACATGTTTCATTTTTTGTTGATCATTTCATCTAGAGTTTATCAATTTTATTGAGCTTGTCAGAAAACTAGCTTTTGGTTTCATTGATTTTTTTTTTTCTATTGACTTTCAGTTTTACTTTACTATTTCTTCCCTTGCATTTTCTTTGCTCTTCTTTTTCCAGGTCCTTAGAGTGGGAGCGAAAATAATGTCATTTCTTTTTCCACACATGAAAGTTTAATGCTATAAATTTTGCACTAAGTTTTGCTTTGTTTACACCCCAGAGTCTTTCATGTGCTGTTTTCTATTTCATTCAATTTGAAGTGTTTTCTAATTTCTCTTATGCTTTCTTTGACCTAAGGGTTGTTCACAGTTGTATTTTTCAGTCACTAGATTACTTATCCAAGGTCTCCTGCCCAATCCTTGCTCTGAGACCCTGAGTGTGGAGCTTGCTAGGGCAGTTCTCCCACAATGGCCCCACGTGGTCCACAAACAAATGCTATTAGCTCTGTCCAGCTCAGTGACGCAATCAAGGGCCCCTAGACAACACTTAAAGTCCTCTGCATTCTCTCTCAAGTTCTCCTAAGGTAGTTCAACTGAGTGCCAAGTCCCCAAAAAACAAAACAGCTTGAGGGTAAGGCCTTTCCAGTTTGCGATCTCACTGCTGCTGTACTTATAGTTGCTGCTGTGATTAAACCAAACAAACACACTCAACCACTTGCAAGTTCTCCACTGCTTTTGTCCTCCTCATAGGGTCCAGAAGTCTTTCACTGACTCCCTGTGTCCTCAAAGGGATGTTTCTGGGTAGATCTCACCAGCCAGAGATGCCTGGAGTTTTCTTTCCCCAGTCTCACCATGCCCAGTTGCAAGGAAGCTGATATTCAGATGCCATCTTGCTCTTCCTCCAGATTTGTATTTTTAAATGTTTACTTATTTAGGTGTTTTATAAAGATCTTTCTGTTATTGACACCTAGGTTTATGTTATTGTTTCAGAGGATAGACTGAGTAATTTTAATCTTTTGATGACATATTGAAATGGGAACAGGGTTATTTGTCAAGCATTTAAACTTTTTCTTTTATTTTTGCAAAATTTGTACAATACTTCTTTCCAATCTCTTCATGGAACTTTCAGCTGATATCAAATTTTTCTTATTTCTTTCCTATTTCATTCCCCCAATGTACAGTAGAAATTTCCTCCAATCTTTAGCTTTACCATATTTAATGAAGATATCAAACTTCTAAATAGCATTTCCTTTCAGATTTTTGGGAGTGGTGTATACATTCAAAAATCTGATAATTTCCCATCCTGAATTTCTCCCAGACTGATTTTCTATATATTCTACATCTTTCAAAAATCTAATGATAAATGTAGAAGGAGAAATGTTAAGATTGGTGTGATACCTTAATCTTCATTTTGTTTTATTTGGTTTCCTTACTATAAGGAGAGTTTAAATTTGGCATATTACTCTTTAGACATCCAACCAACCTACCAATTTAGTGTTCTTCCCTCATTACTTGGGTAAGTTGTAATAAAAATCTAGAATTTGTAGTAATTTTTAAGATGCTAAGAATTGTATTAAAATAACTAAGTAAATGCCAGCTCTGAGGATGACATTAATTCCATCAGCCAGAACTGCCACACTGGTCAATTTTGACTACACTTGTACAGGTTGCAAGCCCTTCCATGTAGGGTCAAAGAAATTTAGGGTACATGCACCCTAAAAAACATTCTTGTAGTGAAATTTTACCCATATTTCTTACTGGTTCTTAACTGAAGGGCTCAATTCATTTGGCAAATCCTTATTCACTAATTTGTGGTAGTAGGATGGTTCTGATTGACAAGCACAAGATTGCAAAGTAGAAACTAGGACACGGATAGTTTTCTTAGTTTTTCTTCGGTGAAGAGATTCTATCAGTAAGAATGACAGATTTTGGATCTTTAGGGAATAATGAAAAAAGCTGAAAGATATCATTATCACGGAAGGGATTTTGTGTCATTTTTGGTTCTCACTACCAAGGAAAATGTGAAAATGCGGTTTGCTAACTTTAGTACTTCATAGCCTAAGACAGTCTATGCTTTAAACCCCAGAGAAATTTTTTTTTGTATGATTTCACAGATTCTGAAGACTAAGTGATCATTAGTGGAAAACTGCAGTTTTATTTCACTGCCCTATTATACCAGACTCTTAGGGAAAATGCTACTGACACACCCTGTGATAAGTGTCTGAGTCCAGAACACAATTTAAATTTTATAAAATCAATTTTATGTTGTAGCTGTTGATATATCTTGACAATCTTTGATTGATATGATACTTTGCATAAAAATCAGCCTGATTTAAAATTGATAGCTATATCTCCATCACTTTTATGTGGTATGAGTGAATTTGAAAAAGATGGTATTTCTTTTTTTCTTTTTTTTTTTAGTCAGCACATGACTGTCTTTCCTATAAACAGTGGAGGGACCATAATATGCTTCTTACTTCAGGGATATATAAAACCCTTCCCATGTTCACATATCTCAATTGCATGCTATTTGCTACACATGTGAAGTAACCTTTGGGCATTTTATTAAAGGGTAGATTCTGGGAAAAATAAAGTTTACATTCTGTTTTTTGAATTCAAAGAGTCTACATCAGTGATGAGCAACCCAAGATTCACCTAACAAATTTTAATTGCAACCTTTACTCTCACACAAGGCATCGCCATTCAGAAAAATATAACAACCTGCAGAAATTGATTTGGGGATTTTTTCCTCCAGAGTCTGAGTGTTGGAAAGGATCATCATGTGAATGAGTCAACCCCCTGCCAAGTCCTATTGTAGTGTGAAGATTCAAGTCAAACACAGAGCGAAACATTTGGGGACTCTGTACCTATATGGGAATGATGTGATTCTTCATGCTGGTTTAGAACTGCTTTCTCCCAGTGTGGCAAAGCCAAGAGAAATCCTACAGACTCAAGAGGAAACTCAAGAAGAGGAAAAGCCAGGGTACACATTTATCTTTGTGCCTTTTACGGTGTCTGGCACAGAGTAAGTATTCAGTTGTGTCAAGTGGAATTAACTAATTCAACCCACCTCTGCTATTACTGGCATTACACCAAGTTTAGATAACCCACTTCAGCATATGTAAAATGGAAATGATAATACTTCTTACCTTCAAGGGATATTTTGGGGCATTAATGATACAATTCATCTGAAACCTGTATCTTTCCTATGAGACTCAATTAGAATACATTTATGTTACAAAATGTATTTGAGCTTGAAAATTTAATTTTTCCTGAATTTGGCTATTATATAAAGAAAATTTTGAAGTACTGATGATCTATTTTCCAAAAAGTGCCATCCCTAAGGATGTTTCCTTGTATTTTGTATTACCCTTTATTTTTTTACATAGTTGAGTTTACACAGGTATCCTCATTTGTGCACCCAGTAACCTTATGACATAAAGCTGAGGTGTCTTCATTTCCAAAAAATAGAGTGACTAAATGATCAGTTTTTTAGGTTCCCCTGAGAAAGAAATGGTTACAGGCTGTGAACTTGTCAGATCTCTTAAGCGCCTTTGCATTGCCAGCTACTTTGTATCTAGGAGAGGATGACCATCTATGGGATAGAAAAAGAATGGTGGTTTTTAGAGTTGCTCACAACTGAAAATATCCATGCTCCCCAAGTGTGATAGACCAGAGGCATGTTTTTGAGCAGCCAGGAGCAACCCCAGAGTTCACCCTTAGCGATACTTAGTATTTGTCGTCTTTGAGGCATATCTCACATCTCTGTCTGATCCAGCCTCCTCTCTGTACCTGGAGTGTAATATTTCTACAAGTCATACCTGGATTGGTGCCTACCTCTGTCCCATCCTACCTCCCCCAAGGCTTAAAGTTTCTTACATTCCTGTTGTCTTCATAATGTTGTTCAAAATTTTTGGCTTAGTAAAAATCACTTTTTCTAACACTTATCCTACCTACAACCTGCAATATATAACTGCACACCAGGTTTTGCTCTAGAACACTGAACTACTTTCATTTTCAAGAAAGCTTCTTTCTACATTCAAACTCACATATTCATGCACATATTCCACATGTCCCTGTTCCTTATAACTCACACTCATCCTGTAGTTCAGCTTATGTATAATTTCTCATAGGAACTTTTCCCCAATTGGCTAGAACTGATGTAGGTACCCTTCTATATATTTACTATGCACACAATATCTATCATACCTTACAATAGCTCATCCTGCTGTATGGAATGTATCAGTTTACTTGCCATCTTCCTTCTAGAATATAAACTCTCTGAGGACAGGGACTATGTCTTATATACTGTTGAAGCCCAAAAACTTAGCACTATCCCTATTTTGTTATAAATGCTTGGTTTCTATTGAATAATGAGTGGATGGCTAAATGCATTCTTCACACTAAATGATATCCTTGGGAAATTGCGGATCTGTGCTTATATGTTAGCAAAACAAGGAGTCAATTTTGAATAACTTTGTAACACTGTATAGGTTGCACAGGAATTATAATGATGCCTCATTTTAAAAATAATTTCAGGTATTGGCACTACACATAATTCTGAATCTTTATAGCTAAGCATTCCATGGATACATTCCAACTCTATAAATGTCAAACAATGCTGGTCACACCAGGCTGATGCTCATGGAAGTTGACTTGCCAAGTATTTTAATCAAGTCAAGAACACTAAATGTGGCGTAAGAAATTAGCCTGGAGTGTTGCAAAACTGGATTCAATATGAATGTATAATGAGAGCTTTTTTTTGCCATCTCTATTCTTTTTTTTCTGAAATTAAAGACTTTATTAGTAAATCAGCTAGAACTCTAGAATTTTAGAGCTACGTCATTTTGAACTGCCTTAGATTAAAATACTTTATGTTGAAACTATTTCTTTCTCATCACTTAGGGGGTAATCAAATTCTGATAAATATATTTTCTCAGAAAAGTTTATGACCAACACTTCAAGATGTTTGAAGCAGGAAAAATATGTTAACAACAACAATAAAAAAAGCATGAAATGACACGTGTTTGAGTTGACATTGACAAAATGAGAGAACAAAGTGCCTTTACGGAGATTGTTTGGACTACAATGACCTGTATTGCATTAAGAATGTCTTCATTAACTTCTCAAGAAAATGACGGATTTACAGTGTGTCATTCATGGTAGCATACACAAAAATTTGGTGAGAGCCAAACAGTGGTATATTCCCTGAAATCACCAACATGAGGCAAATTTTGCTGATTTTATTTAGTGGCAAAGTCAGATTTGGGTTTTGAATAGTGAAGAAACTAATTGTGGAAGTTTGGCTCAGTCTTCGATTTGCCAGTAGGATGCTGTGGAAACATTTACACAGGAAAGGGACTCAGTGTTATTGCTACTGCCATGAAGGAGCTCAAGGAATTGTACCCCAAAATATGATTTCTTGGTATAAAGAGTATTTTGAATTAAAGGCCCTTAGAGAACAACAGAGTTGGAAGGGGCTTTTCTTCCTTCTACATTAAAAAAAAAAAAAAATAGACCTATTCAAAAGAACAATGGACTTCCATTCTCTTCCATGTTACCTTAATAAATTACAAAGAAAAAGATCAAAAACACAACCAGACTTGGCCCAAATTATTTTAAATAAAATAACTGTCTCTCAGGTTACCTTAATTTCAAAAGAATCATTTACAAATCAATGTGTTTCCCTCTTACCCATTCATTCTCCTTAGTATCTATTCCTTCTCTCTAGTAACCACTTTTTGCCACTTAGTAGAATTACTTATATTCTTCTCCTCACTCCCCTCCAAAATGAGGGTACATAAACTTCTAGACTCCTCCAGGATATTTGGTAAACACTCCATGCTTCTCCCCAAGAATACAGTAAATAAATCTCTTTTATTAATCTGCCTTCTTGTGAGTCGATCATTCCATGAACCTTCTGGGGTAAAGAGAACATTTACCTTCTCTCCCATAGTAGACATAGGCAGAAAGACCTTTCCTTTGGGCGTATTCTGCACAGTCAAGTAAGTCCCTATAAAGTTAGACACCCACTAGTAGATCCTTTAAAGGGAAGAGTTAGAGTACTTTGGTTGCAGAGAAAGTTGCCTGCTTGGTAATTTCCTGCTATTATTTTCACTATAATGTTTCTTAACTACCGACTTGCTCTTAATGACCTACTTAAGAATACAATGACCCCAGAGAGTGGCCAAGGGATATAAAAAAAAAATCCCCTGGATATTTTGTTTTAAAATGTCCACTGACCCAGAAGATGGGTTTGAGGTTATTTTCCAAAAGCATTGTCTCTAGACTAATGAATAAAGGACTAGAATGGTGGTGGTCACAAACCACTGACGCATATGGAAGTTGGCTCGCCAAGAATTTGAAGAGAATCAAGAATGCAGTAACTCTAATCTCTGGAAACTTAGAAGGATTACAGAAGGAAATGTAAAATTAAGTCACGAAGCTTATTTTTTCCCTCATCCCTAAACTTTATTGTGCCTACATTGGCATAACAAACATAACATGCTTAACAGTCAGGCCACACAGCTGGTGACATCTTTTTTTAAGTAATTAAACTGTTTTTTGTTTTGTTTTGTTTTCATTTTAATGCCATCTGGTAAAGATTAAGTTCTGATGGTATGATGAAAAGAGTTTGGGCCTGGGTTTAGAGTTAGACTAAGTGTAGTCACGATATATATTTTTTTCTTATATTTCTTATTCTCATCTATCGAGTAGAATGAAGTAGGCACATATCACACCAAAACTATTTTATCTTGTCAGTGGTTCATTGATTCAAGTAAAAGTGCTCCAAACATTGGGCCAATGGCTTTTTGTTTCCCAGTAAGATGTGTGGGATCTCATGTGGTAGGGCAGGTATGGGCATGGTGGTCTGAATCACATGGCATGGGCATAATTAGAACATCGTGCTGAATATGCTCATCAATGTGCTTTCTGGACAACACAAAATAGGATGCCCTGTTCACACTAATCTAATAAACCCAGATTTTGGGTAAATGAAAGGCCCTTGAGGGGATGAAGACAGATGATCCTTATGGGATAAACAGATTCCTTTCACATTTCTGTTTTTACTACAAGAATAGAATACAGATGGCTTCTCGACCTTTTGGCTAAGATCAAGTGTGAAAAATAGAACACAGGTTTCAACATCAGTTTGATGATTTACTAGAAGATGGCAATGGTAGTAATAGTGTCATTGATCGATTTTGATGAGTCAAAACTGCTAAATCTCATTTTTAATTCAACCTTAAAAGATGCTTAACCTGATGAAAAATGAAAACGAGGCCCAGAGAAATTTGGTAACTTGTCCAAGGTCACAGAGCTGATGATGCAATACTGACAATAATATTATAAACTTTGTGCTGTTCTTATATAACATTTTGCTTGCATGTGAGGTAAACTGGGGAGGATCTGGAAAGGATAATGAATAAACATGGCTGCCAAACCTAATGGTGGGCTCGAAGCCCATAGCTCAGCAGTTAGGGCACTGGCCACATACACCGGGGCTGGCAGGTTTGAACCTGGCCTAGGCCTGCTAAAACAGCAATGGCAACTGCAACAAAAAAATAGCTGGGCATTGTGGTGGGTAACTGTAGTCCAAGCTACTTAGGAGACTGAGGCAAGAGAATCGCTTAAGCCTAAGAGTTTGAGGTTGCTGTGAGCGGTGACACCACCGCACTCTACTGAGGGTGATGGTGAGACTATCTCAAAAAAAAAAAAATTACTGAGTTTTTTTTAGTGCCTTCACAATGTGTAACTATTGCTTCTTTTTAGTTTCAAAACTTTCTCATCATTCCAGAAAAATATCCTGATCTATTACGTATTCGCTTGCTCACTCCCTCGATCCTCTGGCAACCACTAATGTGTTTTCTGTCTCTATGGGTTTCCCTGTTCTAGATTTTTACACAAAAGGAATCATATGAGATGTGACCCTTTGTGTCTGTCTTCTTTGACTCAGCACATTTCCCAGGTTCACCAATGCGGTAGCACATACTTCATTCCTTTCTAGGGCCAACTAACACTCCGTTGTAGAGATATACCACAATTTGTTTATTTTTTCATCTATGGATGTACATTTCTTTTTAGCACCTTAACAAGTCAAAGATGTGTTTATTCACTCAAAGATTCTACTTATAGCTCTATGATTTCCAGTTTAATTGCAGATTGGATTAATTACATCTAACATTTTATCCTTTACCATTTTACATCTAACATTTTATCCTTTACCATTTTATCCTTCTTAAAAGTTGTAGAATTGATGTTTCACAGCTACTGTAAGTTTTCCTGTCATATATTTAATTTATTTCCAGTATAACCATTTTTTTTAGAAGGTTATTGCCATGTAGAACCATTGTTTGACCTGTACTTATAAATATCTTCCAACTGACTTTTTGCTTGCTATCTTCCACAATAGAATCTGTAAAGTATATTTATGGGTAAATGCATCTCTTGTGCGAGGCTAAAAGTGCCCCTCCCCCAATGTCCACATTCTAAACCCCTAACCCATGAATCTACCTTATATGGAAAAAGGGACTTTGCAGATGAACTAAATTAGAGATTCTGAGATGGAGACATTATCCTAAACTGTCTGTGTGGGACTATGTAATCACAAGTGCCATAAGAGAGAGTCAGGAGGCCCAAGGGGATTTCAGGAGATGTACGTAAAAACAGAACCCAAAGGCCATGAGCCAAGAAACTGAAGAAGAAAAGAAAGTGGATTCTCTCCTGAAGTCTCCAGAAGAAACTCAGCCCTGTTGAAACTTTAATTCTAGATTTCTGATCTTTACAACTATTATAAGAAAATTGATTTCTGTCACTTTAAGATACTAAGATTATGGTAATTTGTGGAAGAGCCACAAGAAATTAAGAAATTACTCCACTCAAGATAAGCAGTTTTATACCTAACAGTAAAGATTTATAGCAACCATATTTATTAACATATATATTTATATTCAACATACATATTATTAATTGTATACATTGACTTGATGATACATGGTGCAGCTCAATATACCTTCTAAATAAAAATAAAGAGCTCGATGAAGTTTGTCATAAGGAACAGGACTGATACCAGCAAAATTTTGTCTGTTTTGATATGAATAAACTTCTTAACAATTAGAAAAAGAAATAGTTTTCAAATATGTGGAAACACATTAGGGTTTTGGATTTCTTAAAGCTATGTGTATGTTCTTTCATAATAAAATTAATTTTTTAATAATATTGTGTTTTAAAGTATTCTTGTCAATAGCTCTTCTTTTCAGTTTAAATCCTCATGTGGCTTGAAGCAAACAGATTCTGTGAACTAAGTGTCTGAGTTTTCACACTGGACTCAGTAGGGAGAAACTAGACCGTTCCTGACCTCACAGGTGAGAAAGACAATGATAACACTCATTTTCTTTATAGAATGAAAAGGTAGCAAAATGTATTAAGAAGGATATTGCAAAGGTAAAGAGTTCACTGATGATGAAAACAAAACTCCAAGCTATTTTTTCTTTGTTTTTTCTGAATTTGCCCCCTAAATCCTACTATTTTTCTTATCTTTTAGTCAACTAAATGGCCACTAATTAGTGCACCTCTTCACACCAGGGCTGCTGGAAGCTCTTTTCACTACCTCAGAGGCAGCTGCTCTTCAGTGATGTCATGTTTCCTTCCTGACCTTGGAGATGACATTTAAAAGCAACCATTTCCAGGGCCTAAAAGACATAGCTTCTGAGTCTCAGAGAGTCATGCTACCAAAATAGCCCACTAACTGTGCTTTCCAGCTTAGTTATGTCATAATGAATCAGTCTCTTCTCTGTCTTGATGACTTGTCCCCACCTTTATCAATTTCAGTATGAATGTGTCCCTGCCAAAGGCATCAGGAGGGGACTAAGGAAATCCTATAGACGAACAAAGACAGGAAATTGACATAGACATTAAGAAGTCTGGAAAAATTAAGTTAGAAGAAAGCGGGGCTTGGCTTATTGCCATTTTTGGAATAAAATCTGCAGGCAGAGATGGCATTAGAAAAGTAAACATCAAACTTAAAATAAGCATGGCTATTTGTGAAGTGCATTAAAATAAAGGTTAAGAGAAGGAGAAATAGGAATAATGGTAGGAAATCACTTGTTTGAGTGGTGAAGGTAATAACCATTGTAAAGTGAGACTTGGATTGGTTTTTTTGTGTGTGTGATTTTTTTTTTTTTTTGGTCTTTTTAAAGACAAAGATTTCCCTGGACTTGGGAACAAGTAGTGGTCAAACTTCTCAGTGCAGAGATGATTCACTGAACTGGGGAGTTAGAGAAAGGAAAGCTTCGTTTTCCTTAAACATCTAGGAAGTATGTTGTTAAATAGGTATAGTTTTAAAGAGTAGTCTATAATTAAACATCTTAGATAAATAAATGCAATATGTTAGGATCTGGTAACTTGGAAGATATTACCTCATCAGAGGTGTATAAAAGAACATTTTACATTTATTGTAAAGGAAACTCATCGGTGATTATTTTGACTTGATCTTTATGTATCAATCATATGGTCTTATCTAAAGTTAATTAGGGAAATGAGTAATACTAAAAGAAAACCCTCATGAATGGGATGAGGCATGTGGGACTACGTTATGCCCTAAATTTATCCTCGTGTTGTGAAGAGCTCTTTCTTACTTTTGCCTGTTGGTTTCAAACTATTTTCTTCCAAATTGGAGAAGATTATATAAAGTAAAACTTTCTATAAGTAGATAAGTAAGGAGTAACTCTGTAGCGTATGTTAGAGACATTGTCAGCTTCTTAGGTTTTCAGCATTGGGAGAATCTATCACAATTTTTTCATTATCCAGTTACGAGGGTGAAGCTCAGAGCTCTTAAATGACTTTTCTAAAGTCATACATTGCTAGAAAAAAACAGGCCTAAATACCAGATTTCCTGATTCCCAATCCAGTGCTGTCACAGAAGACTTATTTGATCAATAAGTTTTTGTCTTTATTAATTAATCTTTGATCCCTGTAGTCAAAAAATGAGTCAAATGCTTTATCATTTATCTTCAAAGATAAAGTATATTCTGCATATTAGGTAGACAATGCTAACCCTCCATATGCAGAAAAAGAAAAAGGGCTGTGAGAGACCCACTTGAGGGGCTATGCATGGTAAGTTTCTCAGATGAGGGATGTTGGCCATAATCCTTTGCTTCTTGGATCCTAAAGTCCTTGGAACAGTCCCTATATTGACCTGATACCTTAGTCAGTTGGGTCTACCATTGTCTAGTCCTCAGATTTTAAACAAAAATAACATAGGTAAGGAGAAAAAAATCAACGTTTAAATCAAGAGAACCCTATGATGTGTGTGATAGGTTCAACTGTCTTCCCCATGCAAGAGGGCAAGAATGAGGCCGTTTTTTTTTCCTATTTGCAGTGAGATCATAGAAATCCAGAGGGAGAGGAGATCTTTAATCCTTTTAAGTTTCACAGTTCTTATCTAAAACAAGTACATTATTAAGACCAGATTACATTGTGTTGTGAGGATTAGATAAATACTTGAATGCAAAGTGCCAGGTGCAGTCCATGACACATAGAAAGTGCTTCAGTATCAGTAATGATAATGCTGAAGAAAAGAAGCAGGAGAATCACTGGGCCTATTCCAGATGCTAAAGGCGCATTCATGACCCTTGACTACAGTGGAACCTTCCATAGAGAAAGCCCCTTATCATGGCAGGACATGGATTACAAAGTAAAAAAAAAAAATTCTTTCGGATTATTTAATTTAGACAGTCTTTATATTAGACTTGTTGGAAGTGTTCTTCCAATAACTAAAAGCAAGTGGATATTGATTTTTTGAAAGAGTAAATCCAAAATAGATTTTGTTATTAATAATCAACCAATGTCCCCCAAAAGAATTTGAAGTAACATAATAAAAGGCATGGGTACCATGGCATTTTTAAAACAAAGACTAAAACACCAAGACTGAATGATTGATTAGGGCTGATGGCTACAGCAGAACATAAAACTCACTGCAGTAGTTTCCTGGCAGTAACACTTTCTTTATAAATAAAATGAAGCACATCAATTTATTACGTACATTTTCCCTGACTCCCCACTCTGAGGTGAAATTTGTCATGTAGGTAGTATCCTTAATAGTTTTTATTAGCTAAAGCTATTTCTTTTATAAATCTTCATAAAACTTGAGGGCTTAGTGTTTAAAATGTACATTCTCTGAAGGCATTTCCACAGAGAACAAAGTAATCAAAAGTGATAGAGTTTAGGAGTTTGGATTTCTGATAATTCAGGAAGGGAAGCTTAGATGGATCGGTGAGAATTTCATGCTTACAGTACATTCCCTGTTGTATATTCCTTGACTGATGTCAATTTTGTGCAAATCTAGATAGTAATTAACTTGAGAGGTATCATATGTGCCTAAAATAGAGTTATTTTTAATTGTTATTTAAAGAATATCCATCTCTTTTAGGTAAAATATAAGGCATGTATTTGGTAAAGTTATCTTTTTTGGTTATAAAAACTAAAGAACTCAACCTGAGTTCTTATGCAAATTAAAAAGTAATTTTCACAGGTGGGTTGCATGCATGCAGGCAGGCCAGCCAGAGCAGAAAAGTAGAGAAGTTTTCTAAAATCCTTTCTGGATTTCAACTGCTCACTCTCTTAAAACCTCAGAGGTATATTATTGACCAATAGTTCCTAACTAGGGATCTTCAGTAACGTTAGTTGAAGATATTTTTCAGAATATTCTCTGTACATACCCTCCATATTTGAATCTCCAAGACTGAGGCCTGTGGATAAATATTTACAAAATAAAATTCCAAAAGATTTTGATGCAAATCCTGAATAAGAGCTCTGGCCCTAGATTATCAAGAGAAATGTAGCTTAAAAGCTTCTACTATCTAAGGACTTTCATTGTAGTTCTTCCAGGGTATTTTGTTTTGAGATTAGCATTTCCATAAGTCTAAAACTTGGGTTAGTTGCAAAAAAGGTACAAGGAAACTAACTGAGTTTTCTGTGGAATGGATTTACTTAGAATTATCCCCTCTGCATGTTAAAACATGCCAAACAGTTTCAGTCTTAGTGAAAATTATTCTGGTGATAAATTCCAGTTGACATGCTATTTAAGATCACTTGTAGAAATTCACACTGATTTCATGTGATCAGTATTGAGAAAAATGTGCAACTTCCTACTTGACATAGCAAGAAGGCACATGTCCTATAAAAAATTATTTACATTACTTATTTAACACCCACATCATTTTTAAAAAGATATGCAATGATATACAAATTCTTCATGGGTACACTAAAGAGGAGGAAGCCTGGGAGACAGTCCTGTTTTACACATTTTTCTTATAGTATTTGATCTGCCATGAATCCATTTCTGTTCATTTGAATCCCTGTGTTGGTCTGAGTATGAAAGAATTCTGGCTATTTACACTGTTTTCCTTGGGATCTAAGCTAGCCTCAAGGGTCGATCCCAAATTCACATCTTCTTTCTAAAACTCTTCAATAACTGCTTGAGATTCCCACTTATTTGTCTGATAGACAAATCAAATTTAGTATGTCTAAGACAGATCTCTTGATTCCTTACCTCCCTCACCTCAATCTTTTTTTTTCTTCCACATTTTTGTTGCTCATTTTAGATCCTTCATATTTTATTTTTCCTCCTCCTTGGAACTACAAGCTGAATGACACAGGTCTACAAAATCAACACTTATGAGTAACCCTCTTAAATTTGATACTAATAAGGGGGAATGTGTAAACTTTAAATGTAGGTAGTCAATATAACCAAACGTGTAACATAGTCATTAGATAAAAATACTACCATGACTTTTCAGTAAGGATCCAAGAAGACAGCTCAAGAGAACAGTCACTTATTGATTCAGTTTGCTCTAGAAGTGTGCTTTCTAATATTCTTCTTTGCAATGATGGACATATTTCATATTTTTAAAAAATTTTTTTAAATTAAATCATACCTGTGTATATTAGTGCAACCCTGGGGTACAGTGTGCGGGCTTCATATACAATCTGAAATATTTTCATCCAACTGTTCGACATAAGCTTCATGGGATTTTCTCGGAGGGTGGAGAGAGGGTAAAGGGTGGGATCACACTTATGGTGCATCTTAGAAGGGTCAGGTGAAACTTACTAAATGCAGAACACAAATGTTTTCACATAATATTTCATATTTTTTATTGCTTATAGAATCCTCTTTCGTATGAGCGAATTACCCATGCCAATCCTGCACTTTTAAGGAATATAACTCCTAAGTTAGTGCAAACTTTTTGTAGCTTCATATGATAGGAAAGTAAAATGTCAAATGAGAATTGGCATCAGATGAAGTTGGGTTAGGTGATGTACTTTCTCCATTTAGAAGGTAAAGTTTATCCTGATAACAACCAAGATGCAATTGACTGTCACTTAATGACTTCCATTTTGTTCTTAGAAAATCTTGTGACAAAGTGAAAAGTCATTAAATGGAAAAAGGAAAAAAAAAAAAAAAGGTTTTTGCTGGCTGGACTGGGTGGCTCATGCCTGTAACCCCAGCACTTTGGGAGGCCAAGGTTGGTGGATTGCCTTAGCTGAGGAGTTCAAGACCAGCCTGAGTAAGAGTGAGAACCCCGTCCCTAAAAATACCATCTACTTAGGAGGTTGAGGCAAGAGGATCACTTGAGCCCAAGAGTTTGAGATTGCTCTGAGGTATGACACCACAGCACTCTGCCATGGGTGACAAAATGAGACTGTCTTAAAAAAAACATTAAAAAAAAACATTTTTGTCCACTTTGAAAGAAAACATTTTTACATGTTCCACCCCAAATCTAGACACACAGACAAGTTTTCCATATGGAAAAATGTATATCACTTGAACAATGAAAACACATTGATATAAGTAAAAACAAGATGTTGAAAGTAAATACAGCCTGTATATAGTATCCTAAAGACTTATAAGATTTGGTAAAGAAATAAGACCTACCAACAGCTGGTGGAGGAGAACACGGAAGGAGGAAATGAAGGAGGTTTGAAAACAAGGTAAACATGTGGGAACCTTGTTTTCAAACCTCACTAAAAATATAAGGTTGTAACACTCATGCAGACGCATGCACACTCGCTCACAGAATTTTAAACTAAAGCTAAAGTAATGGCTAATTAATAACAGTACATGCTCACAACAGAGTAAAGAGCCAACCCTCCTCAACACCCTCTTCCGGCACAATGACATGGTTTAGATTCAGTCAAATATTGCATTCACATCAAGTTTTGTCCTTCTGTGTCAAGTAAATTGTTAAATGTGTCTTTGCCTGAAATTTGAATGTCTAAATATTGCTCCTTATAGTGTTTAATGTGTTATAAAATTGTTAGGCTGAAAAGGTTTTTTTTCTAAAAAGATAGTCTAACACTTTAAGAGCCATATGGCAAATAGTCATCAATAGTTATGATGGCCTGTGGATAAATAGTTACAAAATAAAATTGAGATGTAAATGATGGGATGTAAATCCTTAGCAATGATAAAAGATATCAAGCAAGGAATGGGCATAATCAAATTTAGCTGTTTGGGGTAGAATCAATTGCAGACAAATGTTTATGTAGCTGAAAGACGTGAGATAGAGAGTTAATGAACGACAGAGCTAGTTGGAGGCAGACTTGATAGACCTTGCTGATTGTGAAAATAGGAAATGTTGGGAGAAAGGTAGTCTAACTTTATGTAATTTTATGGTTGATAGTGTGACACTTACAGCAGGAGAAACTAGTTAGGGACAGAGATGACAAAGTCTACTTAATACTTGCTGGTTTCTAGGTGTCTACAGGAAACCTAAGTGGAGATGTCCAGTAGGTCGTTATGTGTGTTTGGAACTCAGGACTGAGATCATGGCTGAAGCTGGAGGTTTGATAGTCATCATTATCACAGTGTTTGCAGCCTGATGGCTGAAGGATATTGCATAGGGAGAGAGAATAAAGGGGATACAAGGGGAACTTAAGACCACCAAATTTTAAAGAGTAGGCAAATGTTGGGCTCACAGAGGGCACTGAAAAGTAGCTACTGGAGAAGGAAGAAAAACGAAAGAAGGCAGTGTCACATAAGTGAAGGAAACACAGTGTTTTCAAGAAGGGAGTCTCACAGTGATCAGATAAGGTAAGATTAAAAAAATGTACATTGTTTCTAATAACAAGAGAATTCCAGGTTATCTTGATAAGAATAATCTCAGTGGGATAGTTAGAGGCAGAAGCTGTTTGGAATGTGCTGAAGAATGTGTTAAGTTTTAAAGAAACTTGGGAGAATCTCTTGCCTTAGCTGACATCCTTAAGAATAAAAATCAGAATATTTATACACGGGACTCCTTTGGGAAGATCTCATAGCACCTTTCTCTCCACAAACTGTTTAGTTGTACAATGAGAGATAAAAACAGCTCTTACATCCATCTCACTCCTTCCTTTATCTTGTCTTCTATATGGTGACGAAATGGATTTTATTTTACTAGATTTACTTTAGAAACTTTACTTTCACTATGTTGTAGATTTGTGTCTTAACTTTAAGGTTTTTTTTGCATGATTGGAGTAATTTTTCTATGAGAAAACAGCCCCCGTCCTCTGACAGCTTCACACAAGTTGGTCCTTGGAGTACCAGGAGTTTCTCAAGTATATGACTCATGTTGGTGGTCACTTGGATGGAATTTGAACAAGGATGCCAAGTATTTTTTTTTTTTGTAGAGACAGAGTCTCACTTTATCGCCCTTGGTAGAGTGCCGTGGTGTCACACAGCTCACAGCAACCTCCAACTTCTGGGTTTAGGCGATTCTCTTGTCTCAGCCTCCCGAGTAGCTGGGACTACAGGCGCCCACCACAATGCCAAGTATTTTTTAAAGTAATTCTAAATAATCTTAGGAAATACAGAAATTACAGACCTAACCAATTTTCTTTTCTTTCCTTTTTTTTTTTTTTGGTAGAGACAGAGTCTCACTTTATCACCCTCGGTAGAGTGCCGTGACGTCATACAGCTCACAGCAACCTCCAAC
Organism: Arctocebus calabarensis; assembly: GCA_963573935.1. Lineage (NCBI taxonomy): Eukaryota > Metazoa > Chordata > Mammalia > Primates > Lorisidae > Arctocebus > Arctocebus calabarensis. Next base: position 18,723 of record CAUYON010113547.1, read on the forward strand.
TCCTGGGCTTAGGCAATTCTTAGACCTAACCAATTTTCTTCCTTTGCTTTTGTTAGTTTTTTGTTTACAAGGAGGTTATGTTCTTAGATTAGTTTTGGATGCTTTAAAATATAATTTATATTTTACAGAATTTAAAACATACATTTAGTTATGCTATTTCATTAATCCTTTCAAAAACTATGTCAAATAGATATTACCTTAAGTTACTTGTATTCTTATAAGAGGATTGAGAATGAAAATGAAAATCTAGTTCTGGATATTGTGGCTCAGGCTTATGATCCCACCTCTCTGTGAGACTGAGGGAGGAGGATTGCTTGAGCTTAGGAGTTTGAGACAAGCCTGATGAGAAGCAAAACCTTGTTTCTACTAAATATAAAAAAATTAGCTGGGCATTGTGGTGGGTGCCTGTAGACTCCCAGCTACTAAGAGGCTGAGGCAAGAGGATAGCTTGAGACCAGGAGTTTGAGGTTGTTGTGAGCTGACACCATGGCACTCTACCCAGGGAGACAGTGAGACTCTGTCTAAAAAAAGAGGAAAATCTGAGTCTTTAATTTAAAAACACCTGGACTTTTATTTATGTGATGATATGTTTATTTATAGACTGTCTTAAATAGGATTTTAGATGGCACAGTAAAAATGCAAATATAGCAAGATAAAATAATTAAAAATAAGTAAGAAAGAAGATGAAAGGGAAAATAATGACTAATGGGCTAGTGTCTGTCTGAGGTCATTATACCAAACACATGTTACACAGTCATATATACTTCCCAGGAGTAAAGCCATAAAATATTTTTTTTTTTTTTAATAAGGAACTATAACTTACGTAAGTGCTCACATCTTAAATGTACCGCTCAATGGATTTTCTCACAGGAATGTATGTGTAACTATATTGATTAAATTATAGAACATTTCCCATTACTTGGGTGGCTTCCTAATTGTTTTCCCAAGAGAAACCCCTATTCTGACTTTTTTTTATCTTTATCTTTTATCTTTATCTTTAAACCATAGCTGTGTACAATACTGCAATCAAGGGGTACAATGTGCTGGTTTCATATACAATCTTCCCTATTCTGACTTTTATCACATATTAGTTTTGCTTGTTTTTGAACTTCATACAAATGTCATTGTACAAGTTGTGTCTGGTCACTTTTACTAAACAATATGTCGGTGTGATTCAACTATATTTTTTCTAAGACATGTTTGGAATTTTCTTTCACTGTTATGTAGCATTTTATTACATGATGATTATAAGACAGTTGCAGTTGGGCATTTGCTTGTTTAAAGTTTTTGACTATTATGAATAAAGCTGTTCTGAATATTTTTGTACATGGATTTAGGTGGATAAAAGACCTTTTTTTAAAAGTCTATTTCCATGAGTAGAATTATCACATGGTATTTTAGCTTTAGTAGGTCTGGCCAAGTAATTTTCCAAAGTTGTTATACTGATGTATTCTTTGATCAGCAATATAAGAATTTCCATTACTCATACCTTCACCAAAATTTTGTTTTTATTTTTTTTAATGTTAGCTTTTAATTTGCATTTCTTTGATAACTAATGATGTCGAGAACATTGCCACATGTTTAATGGTCGTTTTGATTTTTCTTTCATGAAATGTTTTCTTGAGGCTCTTGTCCATGTTTAAAATGTGTTGGTCATTGGGAGTATTAGAAATATTTTCTCCCACTTTGTGGCTTCCCTTTCCATTCTCTTAATGGTAACTTTCGACAAACAGAAAAATTTTATTTTAATGAAGTCCAATTTATAAATATTTCTTTTATGTCCAATGCTTTTTGTGGCCTGTTTGAGACATTTTTGCCAGTGTCAATGTCAAGTGGTAGTCTTCTCATTTTTTTAAGACCATACGTTTGGCTGTAAGAATTTTTTAATGATCAAACAAGATGAATGTGCATAGCCTAGTACAGAATTCATAGTGTTCTAAGGCGAAAAATAAAATAGTTGTTCATGAAGTAACTTGCTAATAAGATTAGAGTAAAACTTCCCCTCTAAGTCTGTATGTGAATTATACTGGTCAACAGCCTCCAACACATCCCCACACAATCAACAATGATGTTGATATAATCATTACTTCCTTCTTTAGAAAAATAAAATAGTTGTTTATGAAATAACTTGCTAATAAGATGGGAGTAAAACTTTCCCTCTAAGTCTGTATGTGTATTATACTGATTAACACCCTCCAACACATCCCCACACTATCAACAATGATGTTGTTGATATAATCGATTACTTCCTTGTAAAGAACAAGTGATTGTAAACATTTTCAGAGTCAATATAGTCTATCCACCCAACTATTCACACAGTGGATAAATTTAGTTGTTTTGAAACATCAAAATATTTCAAAAAAAATTATCTCAGTGCCCATGCTTTGCTGATAGCTTCCACAATCATTTATACACACATCTATATGCCCCTTTTCTGCTATAAGATCATGCTCAGGACACAACATTACATTACATTGGGTTTATGAAAGGAAGGAAAAAAAGCTTGGGTGATGAGGTAGCTGCAGTCAATGAAAGGAGAGGTTCTGAGGAGGACTGAGCAGACAGCTGAGGATGTTACAGGAGGCTGACTTAACCAGAGTGGGCTGAGTAGCAGGCAGAAAGGAGTAGAAAGCCTTAGAAAATGATTTTGGATAGAGCAGTCAGGAAGAACTGAATAGACAAAGGAAAATGATGTTTAAAGAAGTAGGAGAAAGAACATGGATTTCCAGCCTATCCTCCTCAGATCTGGTCCCTGGAGAGAGTCAGAGAATGATGTCTGGAAGGGACTGAGTGGCAGACAACCCACTATGCAAAGGCCACAATGCACCTTGTGATGAGTCCTGTTAACCCTACTTCCTGTGAGAAAATAGTTCTCATTTATTTATATCAATTTATGATCTATCCTGTGTGCCAGGCACACACACATGCACACACAAAATGTCATCTTCCTGTCACACTGACTTTTCTGATAGGTATTATCATGATGTCTATTTCAGGACAGGAAACTGAGGTTCACATAGGTCATATAACTTGCTTCAGATCAAAATACCAGTAAATATTAAAACTTGACATTGAACCAACCTCTGACTGACTGTAAAGCCCACCATTCATTGTCCAGTTCAATCTAAAATTTCCTTAACTGTCCTTATCGAACTTCATAGGAAAATTCATCTAATAATAGTTCCTGTTTCAAGCAAATTGCTAAATTCTAGACAATCATATTTCATCAGTGATTTTCCAAAGGAATCCACGTGGGACTTTGATGTCTGGAAGCACTCCTTCAAGGCTCCATGGATGTCTCTGTTCTTTCATTGATGGTGGTTACACAATAAGGAAACTCTGTAAGGGGATCAGTCACTTGAGTAATGGGATAAGTTGAACCTTAGAGGGGTAATTATATATTTTCAAAGTTCAACTAACTTAGGGGTTTGAATCATGACCCATGTTGTTGTCTAGAGATTCTGCTCTTGTATTTGGCTTGGCACTAGAGGCAGAATAAAGAGAGATAACCTGAGAAATAACAGGAAGAAGCTACTGGCTGTGGTATCAGGAGATTTCAATATGCAACTGAGAGGAAAAGGTGGCTACATGATCCTTTTCCCAGCTTTGATTTCCTTGAAAAATGAGCATCACATAGAGGGGAAATATTGAGGCAGCCAAGGCCTTTAGAGTACCTCCTGTTGACTTCTCCTTTCCTTTATTCTTCTGTTTTGCCCTCTACCCATTCCTTTCAGAATTCCTGAATTTCTATTAGGCTTTTGGAATAAAATACTACTCATTAGGGAAATACTAACTCAAACTGGCAAAATTGTTAAAAATTCAGCATTGGTTCTATGATAATATTGACCTTGCAGAATGAAGAGCTGACATTTTCTTGGCATTCTGTAAGGATTGTACTCAGTATTTTTTATGAGTTGATTTATCTTTGAATTATAACTGATTGTCCTTTAGTCTTAACTGTGTTTTCTTCTACCTCAGTAGTTCAATAGATAGTCATTTGCACACTCTCTGGTTGATTACTTTTCTGGAAATTGATAAATCTGCTGTTCCCTGGCATTGAGTTTCTGGTCTGCACTCCTCTAGCTAAAGTCCTTTTTTAGATGGACTTTCTCAGGCCCATGACATTAAAAATCACACACATATTACTGATCAGTTTATATCTACCTCCTTGGCTGTTCTCTTGAACTCAAGTCTCCTGTAACTGATTGTCTATTTGATGAAATTTTTTTCTTGAATGTCTAATGTCATCACCACCTTACCAACTCCAAAACCTGAATTCTTGTGCACCACAAACTTTCTTTTCCTTGAATATTTCCCAGCACACTAAATGACAGCAACTTCCCAACATTTGCTGAAGTTCCAATTTTAAAAGTCACAAATGGTTTCTTGAGTTCTCTCTCTTCCTATTTTGAAACCTACTCAAGTTGACTCAACCTAAATGTAACCACTTCTCACCTTTGCAATCCAAATCCTTGCTCTGTTTATTCTTCAGTCCAGCGATACTTTCTAACTGGCCTTCTTGCTTCCATTCTTGGCTAATGATCACCTATTTCCCTCCACACAGTCTGAGTTAAGTTTTAAATTTATAAGTGAGATCTGTCACTTGCCTTGTCAAAGTCCCCCAATGGCTTCCCATTGAATAGAATATAAAATTCCAACTGCTCATCATGTCTGCAAGACCCTACACAAGGTGTTCCTGCTTATCTCTCTGACTTCATACGTCACCACTTTCTCCTTTTCTCTTCTTGACTGACCTGCTTGCGGTTGCTCAGACAGGCCAAGACTGTTCCCTACTAATATCTTTCCCCTCCTGTTCCTGTCTATGATTCTTCCTCTCCTCCTCCTAATAGCTAACTTCTTCCCATGGTTAAGTGTCTGCCTGAATAAAGCTTTCGTGGATAGGTTTTCCTTCACTTAATCTATACTAGCCCTTTCTTGTACATGGGAGCCGAGTAACCCTGAATGATGTGTCTCAGTCCCACTGCAATATAAACTTCACAAGGACAGGAAACTCTGTCTCAGCTTATAGTGTCCATGACTTCTTGATTGCTTGAATAAATGCTCATTTCTTTCCTCTGGAATGTCCCTTCCATTTCTAAAATTCTATAATCTTTGAATTCTACAAATGTTTGTTTTGTGCCTTATATATGAAATTTAATAATTTTTATAAATACAGAGACCCATGGAAATCTAGCAGTTTGGGAATCTGCTGACTGCCAGAGGTGTAAGGGAAATAGAATCGAAACCTTCCACCAACTCTTTTCAGAGGACTCCAAGCCTTTCAGGGTTGATCTCTGCTTACAAGTTTTGTTTACAAGCAAAACTCCTTGTTTTGCTTATAAGTTCTTCCTGTGTTGACAAGCCAATTAAAAACATTCAGTGGGGGAAAAGACTCCCTATTTAACAAATGGTGCTGGGTGAACTGGCTGGCGACCTGCAGAAGACTGAAACTGGACCCACACCTTTCACCATTAACTAAGGTAGACTCTCACTGGATTAAAAATTTAGACTTAAAACATGAAACTATCAAAATATTAGAAGAAAGTGCAGGGAAAACTCTTGAAGGACTCAGCTTGGGTGAATATTTTATGAGGAGGACTCCCCAGGCAATTGAAGTAGTATCAAAAATATACTACTGGAACCTGATCAAACTAAAAAGCTTCTGTACAGCCAGAAATGTAGTAAGTATAGCAAGCAGACAGCCCTCAGAATGGGAGAAAATATTTGCAGGTTATGCCGCAGACAAAGGTTTAATAACCAGAATACACAGAGAACTCCAAAGTATTAGCAAGAAAAGAACAAGTGATCCCATCTCAGGGTGGGCAAAGGACTTGAAGAGAAACTTCTCTAAGGAAGATAGGCTCACAGCTTACAGACATATGAAAAAATGCTCACCATCCTTAATCATCAGAGAAATGCAAATCAAAACCACTTTGAGATATCACCTAACTCCAGTAAGATTAGCCCACATGACAAAATCCCAAAACCAGAGATGTTGGCGTGGATGTGGAGAAAAGGGAACACTTCTACACTGCTGCTGGGAATTGGAATTATGTTTGGAGAGTACTTAGAGATCTAAAAATAGACCTGCCATTCAATCCTATAATTTCTTTACTAGGCAGATATCCAGAAGACCAAAAATCACATTATAACAAAGACATCTGTACCAGAATGTTTATTGCAGGCCAATTCATAATTGCTAAGTCATGGAAGAAGCCCAAGTGCCCATTGACCCATGAATGGATTAATAAATTGTGGTACATGTATACCATGGAATACTATGCAGCCTTAAAGAAAGATAGAGACTTTACCTCTTTCGTGCTTACATGGATGGAGCTGGAACATATTCTTCTTAGCAAAGTATCTCACAAATGGAAGAAAAAGTATCCAATGTACTCAGCCCTAATATGAAGCTAATTTAAAGGTTTCATATGAAGGCTATAACCCAATTATAGCACAAGAATATGGGGAAAGGGGCAAGGGAGGGGAGGGGGGAGGGGAGGATAGGTGGAGAGAGGGTAATTGGTGGGGCCACACCTATGGTGCATCTTAGAACAGTACAGGCAAAACGTACTAAATGCAGAATACAAATGTCTTCATATAATGAGAAAATGGCATGAAGGGTATGTTAAACAGTTTGATGAAAACATTTCAGATTGTATATGAAACCAGCACATTGTACCCCTTGATTGTACTAATGTATGGAGATATGATTTAATTAAAAAAAAAAAAAAAAAGGAAAAAAGAAACAAGCAGTCTCCAGAGCCAAATGATTTTCAAATGTTTCAGTGCAGTAACACAATCTGAGTTTGTCCTCAGCTAAGTCATTATGTCTCACCTCCACAACTCAGCTCTTCCATCATTAATTCAGTCATCCAAGCCAGAAAGCCAGAAGTCATCCCAGATGCTGCTTTCTCTTTCCCATCATTTCTTCCTGTGTCCAATCACTAATGTTTATCAATTCTATAAACAATATCAATTTATCAATTGATAAATTCTATATCAATTTTATGTTTATCAATTCTATATCAATTTAATGTGCTGTTTTGTAACCCAACCTCTGTACTATAGTACTACTGCTCCTGCTCTGATCCAGTTCCTCAGTTTCTCTTTCCAAGAAAACTACACTAGCTCAAATTCTTCTCTCAGCCACACCTTCCTATGGACTTCCCCTCTACTGAAATGCTTTCCTGATTCATGAACTCCTTTAGTAAAATCCTGCCGAATCTTAAAATCCTTAACCTTCAAAGTAGGTTCTAAAGTCCTTTGAATAACTTAAAAATTCTCATCTTATTTGACCTCTGCCTAAATCACCTCTGTCATCCTTTGTCATTGCTTATGATTAAGAGTCTCTCTGTGCAATGCTGTTTGCTCTCCCACCCTCTAGAATTAGAGGTGACCAACCTTCCCTGAAAGTGCCTATGAAAATCCATAGTACCATAGACACAACATCTCCCAACTCTATGTTGACCATCACTGTGTATTTCAAATGACTGATTACATGTCTTTGCTAAAACAGGGGTGGCAAATGAACTTTATTCCTATTTTATTCTCATTTTAAACAACGTTTAAACATTACCCAGAATCGTCCCTCAGGTAGAAGTTTTGAAAAAATTACCTCAGCCACATCTAAGCTTTATCTACTATTGGAATCAGGAAGAGAAAAGAATGATATTTGAACCAGCATTTTTATCCATGAACTAGACTATGAGTTCTGGAGGGTAAGGAAATGTTTGGTTTTTTTTTTATTATTATTATTATTATCAATGCCTAACATAAGTGCTTGGCATAAAAGTTTATTAAAGACAATATTGCAAACCACTCATCGTAATCTATAACACCACACATAGGAATCCATACTCATTTTTCTCTGGTATGGTAAATGCACAGTACTTGATATAACTAGTATGCCTTGGTTTTCAAAAGGAGACATGAATGTATCATTATGGGTAGAGGAGCAAGGGATCAGGTCAGAGTAACACCTAAGGCACTCCAAACAACATTTATTCCTAGTGGTTATGTAAAATTTTCTTTGAACAATTATTTGACCCTTCTCAAGCTCAATTTCCTCATCAGGAATACAGGGGTAATGAAATCTGCCTTGCAAGTTTTCCATAGGGATTAGAAATAAAAAGCATCATTACATAGTGGGCCCTCTGTAAATGATAACTATTAGTATGTGCTATTTTAGTTCACAGCAAATTTCCATGGGGAGTAATGCACTTTTTAGAATCCAAGAAGATAATTTGAGTCCCTTTTAAAAGTCATTTTTCTGCTCAGTTATGCAGGTTGTTTTGTTAGTAACACAGAATCAGTGAATATTAATTATATTTATTACATCTTTATTTTGCCATTGCCCCAGCCCTGGGCTTACAATGCACAGCAGTCTCAAGGATTTTTATTATTACTTTTAAGAATCAATGAATAATTGATAACAATGAAATACTTCACCTTTGTATAAAATTTTTCATCTGTGGGTTTTGAAGGGTTAATACATTTCTCTTTTTGTATTTCTCATTCTGGCTTATACTTAGCAACCTCAAAGAATTCTAAAAAACAGTAAGACTTTTCTAGAATTATTCAAAAGATTCATTAAATCCTGTGTCATCAAGAACATCCTTATCATGACATTTCCACAGGTTGTAGTTGAACACCATGTGGATATTTCTGTACGCACATCAGGAAGTTTAGGAGATCAAATACTGCCCTATACAGGCTGGAGGCAAGAACTGATAGCCAGAAGAATAACACAGTTGAATTTAGTGTCAGTCATCCAATCACTTGTCACCTATTAGGCTTCCAGTTTAAATTCTTATTTATTTTGACCTCATTGGATGCGTATTATTAACCTCCAATAAGGAAGTAGAAGGTTAAAATGATTGAGGTCACACAGCAGGTTATGGAAAAGGAGATACCAGGATTTAAATAGTAATGCTAAAATTGATCATTAAAATAACCAATCCGTGTCTAGCATGTGCTATGTAATTTACAAATCCGTTGGCTCTTAGATGGCATAGCTAAAACTGAAATCTAGATTTCTCTAATGTTAAAGTAATATTTCTCACAACACTTATTTTCTTTTGAAAGTAGGTAAGGCTGAATATCTCAAGCCCTATTACCATTCATAATCTATCCTTCACAGGCAAGAACCTTCAAGCTTCCCCCAAATAGTGCCTCAACCACTCCAGGGTTGCCAGTGCTATCCAGATTCTGTCTTTCCATTGAGATGATGAAATGTCCTATACGCCACATCAGAGGAAATGCAAATAAACCTTTTGAGGGTGTGCTTTAATTTATGCAAATAAGTACAATGCCAGACAATCTGACATAGACAGAAGCTTGTAATTAATGAAGCCAGAGACACAAAATTTGTATCACAATGAACAATTAACTCAAAAAAAGTCATTGTATATTCACATCAGAGCAAGAAGGGTGATGAATCACAGCTTTACTGTGTTGCCCTGTCCAGTTAATGAGTGTCTAAAATATTGTAATCATTTTTATTAATTTCATCATTAGGCATTTAAGAGGTGCATTATTTCTAAGCAATTTCCTATCCCACCCCCCCAAGTAGTAGGTGTGGGTGCCCACCACAACACCCAGCTATTTTTTTTGTTGCAGGTGTCATTGTTATTTCGCAGACCTGGGCTGGGTTCGAACCCACCAGCCCCGGTGTATGTGGCCAGTGCCCTAATCGCTGAGCTGCAGATGCTGAGCCAATAATTGTGTTTGTAATAGAAGCAGCTGCTTCATGATTCAGCAATATGACACTCAATGGTCCTTATGTGGAAATGTTCCATAAACAAGACCAAAAGTCTGAGTTATAAATATAAACAACGGAATGAAATTCTCCTAAAATATTGACCACCTCTGCCAGCTTCCAATCCCTTCCACAGTCCCCTTCAAAGAGCTGTGCTGATTTAACTAGACCATCTTTTTTCCCAAAACACAAGAAAATTTCATTTCTTCTATTACACTTTGAAATATCCCATTTAAAAGTAGAATCTCAGGGGAAGATTCTATACTTCCTTTCCCTAAATATGTGAATGGTGTTTGGAGCTCAAACGATACACAGTCCAAAACTGAATATTTATTCAAAAGAGCGAATGGTGTGTCAGGTGGTCCAGCACTGGCGTTGTCCACTACGGGCTTCATGAAACCTGGTCAATCAATCACAATGATTGTCTACTACAATCATGGAGACGACATGATGAGGATGCTTGCCAGTGAGCTGTGGATTGATCAACAAAGACAGGCTGATCAACAAAGACAGCACTTCACTCAACCACGTAACACAAACAATGCTACTCCAACTACAAAAGCTGGACTTGGAAATTCTCCACAGAAATCTTTAGTAAAAGGTGAAAGATTTATACGATCCGAAGAGAAACAAGAGTAAGGACCTGGAAATACTCTATTCTCTAGACCATGCCCCAACTGACTATCATTTCTTCCAGGGTTTAGACCTTTTCTTGCAAGAAAAAATACTCAATTCTCAATCAGCCATGAAAATGCCTTTTGTGATCTGATTACCGTTCACTATCCAAGCTTGTTTGCTGCTGGCATAAAGAAGCTCCCACTGAGATGGCAATGCTGTATCTATAGTTTAGGATGGTGCATACTTTGATTAATTGTACTGCTCTTGTTTGAGGTACAATAAACTAACCTTGGATTTGAAATTAGACATTTCATATTTGATGACCTAATTAGTCATCATTTGTTTACTTCTAAATTTCATGGAAAATTCACTGCACCTAAAATCCAAGTCACATGAAAAATAGTGTTTCATCTCTAGTGGCCATAATAAAAAATAGGTTGTCAGACCCATAGGGTACTCTCAGAACAGCTACCTTACCATGATTTCTTAGCATACTGATTACTGAGACATTTCACAAAAGCTCATACTTATCACTAACATTATATACTAGGTGATCTGTATTACACAATTTTTTTAATAACTTTATTGAATCATAATTCTGTACATTGGTGCAATCATAGGGCACGATTCATATACATTCTGAAATGTTTTGATCGTTCTGTTACAGATAGCCTTCATGGCATTTTCTTTATGTTGCTTATGTAATTCCTATGTCAAAGATCAATATGAATAATTTACATTTATAATCTAAACAATGATTACATAGCATTCATTAGCTCTTTATAATAGAGAAAACATAGTGCCAACACCTTAATATACATTATCTCACATGACTCTCAAAATCAGTCTATGATGTTTTAAAATTATTATCCTTATTTTACAGCTGAATAAGTGAAGAGAAATGAAACAACTTTCTCATTGCCCAATTTAATGGGGCAAAAGAGATATTTCTTAATCACCTGTTTGGTTTTTGTTTGTCTATTTATATAAAACATTTTTTTGTAGCTAGATAATTGAGATCTTGTAAATGTAAAATTATCTTTCACTATAAGTTTAGTTATTAGTGTCACTTAATATTACAGATTAATATCAAATTTAAATTATTTAATATTATCACTACTATTAAATTTAAATTATGTGAAGAACAAGATTTATTTTACCCCTCTATTCATAAACGTTGTCCATTATGCTTTTCCATGCTCTTTTAATCTCTGTTTGCTCTGTTTGTGTGAAATTCCAACTTTCTGCTTTAAATGCCTATAATCATTTGTGCACATCTCTCACTTCCTTGCCATAACCTTCTTTTGCTCCATATTCAAGCAGAGAATTCCTAATCTCTTTTTCCCCATTCATCTCTTGTTAAATTTTCTGCTTCAACATTTTCTTTTGCCTTTAAATCAAGCTTACCATGACAAATATATACTTCCTTATTTTATCCTATGGTATTTTAATTTTTGAGACGATCTTACTCTGTTGCCCAGGCTAGAGTGCAGTAGTGACATAACTGCTCACTACATCTTGAAACTCCCAGACTCAAGCTATCCTTCTGTCTCTGACTCTTTAGTAGCTGGGACTATAGCCACATATCTCCACATCTAGCTATTTTTTTTTATTTATTGTAGGGTTGAGTTTTGCTATGTTGCTTAGGTCTTCTCCAACTCCTAGTCTGAAAAGCTCCTCTATAAGAGGTCTCCCAAAATGCTAGGATTAAGGCATGAGCCACCATGCCCAGCCTTCCTTGTTTTTGATTTTGCCATTTGCTTGTATGTTAGTCATAGTGTTATACATCACATTGCTCTTAAGTGTTATGAATTTTGTAATTTAAGAAGTGCATGAAAGGGTTTGTCTTTCTTTGTAATGGTGCTATTTCAAAAGGTCAAAGCACTGTGAGTCCTTAGATTGGTCCTTTTATTTTTATTGATTGTTATTTTCATATGGTTTTATCTTTAACCTTTGATTGCAAACAACACCTGTAGGTTCAAGTAAGATGTTCGTCTGGTGCGAATGACACCTGTAGGTTCATTTTGTTTCTGGGTACTGTGCAGCCAAAGGGTTAAAATGGATGATTTGCATACCTAGTACTGAGGATAAAGATTCCCTCCATCAGTTCTTATGTGTTTGTATTGAAGCCTATCACACACAAACAACTAAGGAATGCTTAGATTTCTAAATTCATTTTGCCTGTTAGCAATATCCCTTATTTTCAAAGGTGGTCATGAAGTGTGAGCAAGTGAAATAGTCATTTCCAACCCCATGTAATTTATCTTTTGTTCATGTTTATTCTGGGTGTCCTACTGAACTATGTTTCATGTTAGCGTTGTTTTATTTCAAATCCTTCAATCTTCTCCATACGTGATTTTTTTCTTTCTTATACAGAGTCCTAAGCTATTATTGTTTTTCTCATTCAGTTTTATTCTCAACAATAAAAATAAATGCTCTGATAGTTTTTTAATATAATGTTAATACTTATTTTATTTTATATGTGAGCTTATTGTATATATTTTACTTAGTTTTCTAATATTATTACAGTTTTTAGTTTTATTATTCTAACAGTCTTTTAAACCATTTTGTTGAGATATGATTGACCAAAGCTGTACATATTTAATATATACAACTTGATGAGTTTGAATATAGGTATGAATCTGTGGAATTTATATTCAGGACATCATTAAAATTTATGTCCTGAATATGGACATCACCTCCAAATTTTCTTCCTGAACTTTTTACTTAATATTATTGCTTTTTTTGATAAAAATACTTAGCACAATATCTATCCTATGAACATATTTTTAAGCAAGAAAGTAATAAAAGTCACAGATACACAAAAATGTAAAAACAACTCTTAAAATACCATCAGACCAAAGAAGAAATTAAAAGAGAAACTAGAACGTATTTAAAGACAAATGAAAATAAAAATATGCTGAAACATATTGAATTAAGTAGAAGCAGGACTTAGGGGGCTCTTGTAGTGGTAAATGTTTACATTAAAAAATTTATACCTAAAGAAACTAGAAAAAGAAGAACAAACTAAGCCCAAAGTTGTCAGAAAGATGGGAGTAAGGAAGATTACAACAGAAATATGTGAAATAAGGAATAGAAAAACAATAGGAAAGATCAACAAAGCTAAGAGTTTGTTTTCTGAAAGAAAAAATAGATAAATCAACAGACTAACAAAAAAAATAGACGACTCAAATAAAATCATACATGAAACAGGAGACATTACAATTGATGCCACAGAACTAAAAAGATCATTAGGACCTATTATGAACAACTGTACACAGAAAAATTGGATAAGTTGGAAGAAATGGATAAATTTCTAGGAATATACAACATAACAAAGGCTAAGCACGAAGAAATGGAAACTCTGAACAGATGAATAACAAAGAAGGATATTGAACCCAAAATCAAAAACTTTTTTAAAAGAAAAGCCCAGGACCAAATATGAATATCAGATAAAGAAAGAAAGGAAAAAAGAAACAAAACTATAGACCAAAATCTCTGATGACCAGGAAAGCAAAAATCCTCCACAAAATACTGGCCAACTGTATTCAGCAACACTCTATGTGGGTCAGCTACCATGGCCAAGTTGGATTTATCCCTGGTATATAAAGGTAGCTCAATCGTCATTATTTAATCCAAGTGATAGACCACATTACAGAATGAAGGATACAAATCACAATGACGATTTCAATAGATACAGGAAAGCGTTTGTAAGTTTGTGATAAAAATTTTAGCATATTAGGTATAGATGGAACTTACCCCAACACAGTGCATATGACATGAGGGTTAGATCATCGTCATTGATGAGAAACTGGAAGCCTTCTCACTAAGAAGGAATAAGATAGACATGCCACTCTTACCACTCCAATTAACATAGTAGTGAAAGTCCTAGCCAAAAGAAAGAAAGAAAGAAAGAGAAGGAAATACATCAAAATCAAAATAAGAAATAAAATTATCTCTATTTGCAAATGGCATAACCTTTTATGTAGAGAATCCTAATGACTCAACCAAAAATAACTGTTAGAATTATAAAAACAAATTCGGTAAATTTGTTGCATACGAAATAAATGGAAAATTAATTTTGGTTGTATACACTAACAACAAGCTATCTAGAAAGAAAATAAAGAAAACAATTCTATTTATAACATCATAAAAAGAATAAAATATTTAGAATAAACTTAATCAGCAAGGTGAAAGACTTATACACTGAACATTATAAAGCATTAATGATAACAAAAACACAAATAAATGAAAAAATATCCCATGCTAATGGATCAGAAGAATTTATGTTGTTAAAATGTTCATACTACTGGCTGTGCCTGTGGCTCAGTAAGTAGGGCACCGGGCCCATGTACCCTGGGTGGCGGGTTCAAACTTGACCCCAGCCAAACTGCAACAAAAAAAATAGCCAGGTGTTGTGGTGGGCTCCTGTAGTCCCAGCTACTTGGGAGGTTGAGGCAAGAGACTCGCCTAAGCTCAGGAGTTAGAGGTTGCAGTGAGCTGTGATGCCACAGCATTCTACTGAGGGCAACAAAGTGAGACTCTGTGTCTTAAAAATAAATAAATAAATAAATAAATAACTCTTGATAGAAAAAGTCCATACTACCCAAAGCAATGTGTGTGTGTGTGTGTGTGTGTGTGTATATATATATATATATATATATATATATATATATATATATAAAATCCCTATCAGAATCATAATGACTTTTTTTTTACAGAAATAGAAATAAAAATCCCAAAATTATGGAAACCTCAAATAACTCTAACTAGCCAAGTCAATTTTGAGGAAGAAAATGAAGCCAGGGACATCCTGTTTCCTGATTTAAAAATATTATCACAAAACTACAGTAATAAAAGCAGTGCAAAAGTGAACAGGCATGGAGAATAATAGAACAGAATTGAGAGCTCGGAAATAAACACAACATATATTGTCAACTGGTTTTTCACAATGTTGCCAAAAATACACAGTAGGGAAAGGATAGTCTCTTTCGTAAATGACATTGGATAAACTGAATATCCACAAACAACAGGATGAGAACCCTTACATCACATGCTTGAAACAACTCAAAATAGATTAAAGACTTAAATGTAATACCTGAAACGATAATATTTCCTAGAAGAAAATGTGAGGGAAAAGCTTAAAATCTTCCTGACATAGGTTTCAGCAATGATTTCTTAAAAATGATACTAAAAACAAAAGCCACAAAAAGCCAAAAATAGACAACAGCACTATATATTTTTGCATATATCTGATACCCTTTTTAGTTTATTGTACTACTATAGATTTTTAAAAGCTCTCGTTACTTCCTTTCTTTACTGAAAACATTTTAAAACTTTGTGAATTGCAGTATTTATGACCATATTTTTAACTCAACTTAAATGCTATATTCTTTTGTACATGTATGTTTTGATTGAAGTTTTGATACATTTCTAAGAGATACTTGTTGGTACCATTGATTTGCCCTCCACATCATTTCGGTGGGGCTGGTGGCTTTTTACAGCCAGCCCTTATTATCCTTAGAAGGCTTGCAATGCCTCTGGAGCAGAAATTAGCTGATAAAAAAGCAGCAACTGCGCACATACGTACACACACACTCCACTTGCTCACTGAGAAATGATGAAAATAATAAATTTATGTAAAAATAAACTGTGCTTACAAATGAACTTTCGTTTCATGAAAAATAAAATTAGAAGTTTTCCAACAAAAAACCAACTGGATTTATGCAAACATAAAAATGAAAGTATTTCTCTCACAAAATCAATAGATTTCGTGGCTCATCAATGACTTTGTGACTCTTTTACCATGTGTGGCCTAGAATTTAGATGCTAGTGGTGGAAAAGAAAATGACACTCAGATAATAAATGATCTTGATATAATAACAAGCAAAAATCACCTCACTAAAAACCAGAAGACCAATATCTTTCAAAAATTGCACAAGAGTTTGCAGACATATCCACAGTTGCCACAGCCACACCCACAGCCCAGGCCACTGTGGCCATTGAGGCGGGAGGTCCCCAGCAAGTTTCTGTAATTTATAGCACAGGATGTCACTAGCGGCAGGTTCAGGTGAGGAGCAGAATTAGTGTTTTTAGTTTGAATTTCGTGACGTGCATTTCCGTGAAGAAATGATACATAAGATTAAGTCATTTGCACACTGACTGGTATTTTAAAACATCTTAAGAATTCCTCTTAGCCAATCCATTCCACACTCTTGCCGCGGTGTCAGGATGCCTACAATGAAACCATGTGTCTTTAATACGCCTTCTAATTACATAGTGTTCGCTTACTTGAGAATCTAGCCTCCATGAGATCTTGTAAACTAGGTAAGCCTCACTCTACTTATTATTGTTTTTATTGGTTTAATTCTCATTTCCTCTGGATGGGAAATCAGGGAGTGTCATAGGGAGGAATAGGAAACGGCAGGAAGCCGTAGAGGAAAAGCGATAAAGGCAGGATTAACCAGAGAGTGTAGGTCATGATATGTTATGCTTGATACAGTGTTTTGTCTTTTTGTGGAAGATTTCTACTAAGTTTTATTTCACGTAGAATTCTAACTGTTAAAAGCCAACTTCTTTTTTTTTTTTTTTTTTAGTGCTAACATGTATTGTGTTTATATTTGAGAAAGCTTTTCATTCAAGATTGAATACCTAGACCCAGGAGCAATTAGAGAATGGCAGCTCTAATTCCGAAGAATAGGGACTATGGTGCTTGGGTCAAGAATATTCCATGTGCTCCATTCATGACATTTTCTGTTTATTGCTACTTATTCTATAGTATTTTAATTTCCTGATGCCTATCAAAATCCCAGTGACCCTAAATCATAATGAGGATTTTCCTAGTGAAGCTAACTCTGTTCAATAAAAGCCTCGATTTTCTTTAAAATGCCTAAAACTTTATTTTTAGCTGCCTGATATTACTGACTATAAGAATATACTTTCCGAAAATAGTATCATTATCTGAAGGCAGATAAAACTACATCTAAAACTTTATATCATTGCTCCTAATAGAAAACTAATTTCTTCCTTCCAACATGTTCATCTTTCCAAACTCCCAAAAGATTTTCAAGTAGTTTAAGGAAAGACATCAAAAAGAAGTATAGAAATGTATGTTCTGTCAGAAAATGATCTGAAATTATAAAGTATGATTCCTAAACTTCAATGGGCACAACACACACACTTATAGTAAAAAATTTGTATAGTTTCCAAGAATCCTACGGTCCTTACCATTTATCTTCATGGATCTTACATGGGAAGGAAATACCTATTCTATCAGAAACCCTAGTTTAGAAAGCTATTCCACATTACAGATTATTTTTTCATTTGTTAACTGATTCTTCATAACTGTATTATGAACCCACTCTATGTCAGAGGTTCATTTTCAGTATATGTGATGAATAAATAAAAAGGCACATGAGGTCCCTATTTTCATGGAACATACTTTCACTTAGGGTGAATATAGGCAGTGAGAAACAGACAAAAGGCAAGAAATTTCTGAAATAAATACAATAACAACTGACAACGATAAGCACTTCTAACTGACACAAGTCAATGGGTTGAATAAACTTCTAATCATTACTTGTGAGTGTTGATTTTAAATTGGCTGGTCAAAAAAGATGTAAATTTAATTGAGAGCTGAATGAAAAGGATTCAGTCATTCTTCTAGTCTTTTCAGAGAGAGAAATCAGCAGCCAAAGGGAAAGGCCTTGAGGAGGGGAACAGGTTGGTCTGTCTCAGAGGCTGAGGAGTCACTAGGTTGGACGCATGGTAAACAAAAAGTGCAATCAATTATGTCAGAGGCAGGACAGAATTGAAAGACATTTTTCTAAGCACAGTGGGAAGTTTAGGAAGGATATGCTCCAGGCGAAGGCTGTGATGTGAGTTTTTGTGGCATGATATTGGATGTTAGTTGAGAAAACATTCAGTGTCAGGAGAGATCACAGGCTCTGCACAGGTGATGCAAAATCCTGACAGCTATGAAAAATCCTTTGCACAGGTGATGCAAAATTCTTGACAGCTATGAAAGATAAAATTTGGATTATTCAATAGAGAGTTGAATAATCCATCTCTAAAAGGGCAAAGATAAAGGACATATTGAGGCCAAGAATTGTTCTGAGATCAAGGTCAAGTTGTAGAGAAGAAAGGAAATTCCTGAGAAGGTGAAGCTGGAGCAAAGTATATAGGAGAGCAAAGGAGAGGGTTCAACTGACCTTAACCTTATTTCAGAGTGTCAGTGAAATGAAGACTGAGAAGCAAACCATGTTTGGATGGGCAAGACGTTACAGGACAACTTTCACTGGAGTGATGGGTCGAAGGTTCAAATAATTGAGAGACAGGGGATAAGAAATTTGAGGCAGTAACATTAAAATGATGGGAGGGAGTGGGGGAGAGGGATGTAGTACACCTTTAGGGGGCAGAACACAATTATAAGAGGTCCTTATCTAACAAAGGCAATTAATGTAACCTGGTTCTTTGTACCCTCAACTAATCCCCAATAATAATAATAATAATACTTTTTTTTGAAATTTTCTGCCAAGAAGAATAGGGAATTAAGGAAATGCCTTGGGAAACTCAGGGGATATTTTTCAGGGAAGGAACTGTTTGTTGTATGTTTTGTTTTCATGGGAGATAATTAAACATCAATGGCATTTCAGACTGTGAAAGAAGCAAATTTTAAAAAACAAAATACCATAGTGCAGAAGTAGAGCACAGAGTGCTTTTAGGTCAAAGAAAGTCTTTGGTATAAAAATAGTACAATGGTGGACGTGTGTCATACGGTTGTCAGAACGTGTAGAACATAAAACACCAAGACTGAACCATGATGTAAACAATGAACTTTGTGCGACGATTATGTATCAGTGTGGCTTCATCTGCTGGAGCAGACTACCTCTTTAGTGCCTGATGTTGGTAACAGAGGAGATTGTGTGTGTGGAGGGGGAAGGAGTGTATATGTGAATTCTCTGTAATTTCTTTTAAATTTTGCTGTGAACCGAGAATTGATCTAAAAAATAAAGTTGTTATTTTTAAAGAAGTAACATGGTGCCAGGTGCAGTAGCTCACTCCTGTAATCCTAGCACTCTGGGAGGCTGAGGAGGGTGGATTGCCCGAGGTCATGGGTTGAGATCATTCTAAGCCAGAGCAAGGCCTTGTCTCTAAAAATAGCCGAGCTTTGTGGCAAGCACCAGCTACTTGGGAGGCTGAAGCTAGAGAATCACTTGAGCCCAAATGTCTGAGGTTATGTGAGCTATGATTCCACAGAACTCTACTTTATTGGGGGCAGTAAAGTTATACTCTTCTCACATTAAAAAAAGAAAACATGAAAGAAAAAGGAACATGGTATATAAAGTAATCACTATCTGATTTTAAAAGTAAATATCAGTCCTTCATAGAAGATAAAAAATCCTAAAATAAATTCTAAGAGAATTGGACTTATCCATTATTATATTGAGGATATTGATGTAAATGATTGGCCATATCTTCCTTAGTTGGCAGTTATAAAGTAGTTATAAAGCTACTTGAAAAATAATTCCTTTGTTGACTGACTAATATATGTTACTATCTGCCTTTGTGGTTCATATATTTAAACAACATATAGGACTCAAGCCTAAGAAATGACTGTTAAGTATTTCAACTTATAATAAACTAAGATAATTCTAAGTTGAATGATAACTAATGGAATCTAAAGCATAATATTTGAGGCAACAGATATTTTCTTTATGGAAGAACTTAGAGTGATATAGTTGAGATTTCCTAGCAGTTATGAGGTCACCTATACATGTCTAATCTATACAAATACATTTATCAATAATAAATATAAAATGTATTGAAAATGTATGGTGAATGGATAAATGATTGTATTTTATCTGAACATTAATAGGAATATGTTGCTGTATTATATGAAAGCCTGTTTCCTTTTGACTAATTTGAATTATCAGGGTAGATGAACTGTTGAAATATGAGGATCTTTTTTATAGAATTCCAAAGGAGATTTAACTGAAGGGTAAATACTTTCCTTTCTTACATACTCTTTACCGCTTCTTAAGCCAAGCCTACCATGTTGACCTGCTAAGAAGTTACTTGAGGAAATATGTACTAACAATCTTTGAACCCAGAATAATATTGGAGTATACCTTCCTGGTAATAGATTATGGATTTGTGTTCACAATCACACATCATCCCTATATCCTTTCAAAGACAAAAATCCAAGTGCTTTTAGAAAGTACCAAATTCTCTTGGCTTTGTTGTACCTCCAAATAGCCTGGGTTATCATCGTGAAGAGTGAATTCATAAAATATTTCAATGGGTAGTCAAGAGTGTTGCATATGCCCGATTAAAAATAGATTACCTACCTAACCCTGTAGGTCTTTATAAAGTAACTTACTTTCATCTAATATGTTGACAAGATCAAATATCTAAAGGGGGAAAGACCAGAATATTGGCTGTTAACTGCTAATCCTAAATATTAACACACCTTCCTGTTTATTGATGAAGAATTACAAAAAGCAAAAAGGCAAAACAAACAAACAACAACAAAAAAAACCACCTGAGTCTTGGGAAGCACTGACATTTCAGAGATAGATTTCTAAATACTTAAGAAAATGGTATCAGCTGCAAATGCTGATGGATGTAAATCTCAATGAAACAGAATTCATTATGATTATCATTTCTGGTGGTAGGTGCTGAATAGAAATTGAAAAACATAGTAAAAGCTATTTTATTTTTACCTATTCCCAAAAGTTGGACATATAACAATAGTAATTTGTATGAGTAAAGGCTAGAGATGCAGTTGGATTAGGATGGTTGTTTATGAAATTCTAATAAGCTTGTTCTTTGTTAATTATAACATAGAGATGAATGGAGATTATAGTTTTCTGTGCTGTGTTCTTTTCATAGGTGGAGGGAAGGCTGAAATACCTAAGAAGAAAAATATTGTATTAGGTTCTCAGCCCAGTTTATTGGTTAAAAATGAGTATCATTGGCTGTGGAAAGACAAGGAGATGAATATAGATTTTCTTTTGTGGCAGCAGTAAGTTAAAATTGGCTTGCTCCACATACTGTTTCTTGAGATTAATGCATACTTACACTATGGAGGTTAAATATGCATGTGGTATATTGTAGGCATTTTTAGGTTATCACTGTCTTCTCTCACTGTTGAGTTGACTCAGGGGAGTTCTGGGAGACCAAACACAACAACTTAATATCTCTGAGGCTTTATCTTATGGTTCAGAAACAACAAAGTAATTAAATTAGTCACAAAATTAGCCAATGGCATGACACCTGCTGTGCACCACACCCACACTGAGGGAGTATAAAAGGCCCTCTGCAGACACAGTGTCCAGACCAACTCAAGTCACCTACACTCCTTCTCTGCCCAAAGACAATCTCAACAACCAACACCATGTGTGGCAGCTACTACGGGAACTACTATGGCGGCCGTGGCTATGGATGCTGTGGCTACAGAAGACTGGGCTGTGGATACGGAAGCCTGGGCTGTGGCTATGGAAGCCTGGGCTGTGGCTATGGAGGCCTGGGCTATGGCTATGGAAGCCTGGGCTGTGGCTATGGAGGCCGGGGATGTGGCTATGGCTCCTGCTATGGCTGTGGCTACCGCAGACTGGGCTGTGGCTATGGCTGTGGCTCCCGCTCACTCTGTGGCTGTGGCTATGGCTGTGGCTCAGGCTATGGCTCTGGCTTTGGCTACTACTATTGAAGACACCATAATTCACCAGCCCTGAATCCTTTGCTCTTGTGCCACCAAAGTAGCACAGGATAGTCCCCCACCACAGATTTCTGATGCGCTTTGCTCATAACTTTAATGTGGTGACTACTGTCTAAATCTACCACTTCTGGACTCTACTTGCCACTCACACACTCATGACAAGTGAATGAATGTGGTATTCACCCTGTGATCCCACTTATCTCCTTTTACCAGAATGGAGCTGTCATTGGTCCTCCCCAGATCAATGTTACACATCATTCTGCTTCTCAGTCTTTCCAATAAACTTCTTTAAACCAGAATAAAAGTCTTGATTTTCACTTTATTTACAACATGTAATAGAATTTATTTTATCTTTTCAGACTTTTTAATTTACTTATTTCTAGGAAAGTTTGCAATTGCAATTGTTGACATGCAAGCGCCATTGAAAAATATCCAGATCAGCCATGTAATATGAAAAATAGCATTAATGATGACAGGATAATTTCTGGACAAGCCCTGTATTATCTTAAAATTTCTACTTTTGTTGCTCTACTAGGCTTAGAAGTGTGACCTTTGGAAAGTATTTTAATATTTGTAAATTTTCTTCTTTTTAAATAGGCGATCCTATCTCCATTGCTGGGTGTTTTCAGGACTAAATTAGATAGCATTTGTCATTTAGTTTAACTGATGTGTAGCACATAGTAAGTATTATGCATATTTTTTTTCCTGCTGAAAACCGTCACCTGCCAAATCCTTTTTGAAAAGTTATTTTGAAATTGTGGACAGAAAAATCTATTTGGTATAAAGTTCTATGAGTTTTAAGAAATGCATAGTGTTATGGTATAACAACCATAATCAAGACACAAAGAATGCTTTCATGCGCTCCCTAAGATTTCTCTTGCTACCTTTTTGTACTCAATCTCTCCCTACCACCCTAAATCCTGCCAGTATCTGAGTGTTCCATATTCTATAGTTTGGCATTTTTTAGAAGATCATGTTGTTGGGGGTCCCCTCGACTACTCAAGTATTAGAGATTTTTAGAAAGTTTTATGTGAGACCCAGCATATAATTGTGCTCATGTCTAAGATTTATTATAGCAAAGTAGTAAGGACACAGAGCCATATCATAAAAGGAAAAGCCACACATAGTCTGGAGATAGCCATGTGCAAATGGTTACCTCTGTATGTGGATATATACAGCGTGATGTTCCCTCATGCAATTTGTGTGCAGTGCTGCTGTTCAGGGAAGCCCATTAGATACTCAGTGTCTGGGGATTTAACTGGGAACAGGTCAAAATGGCGCCAGCAAAATTTTTGGGCTCCCCTAAGAAAAGTTTGAGCTCAGGAAAACTCCCTTATCTCTACATGTGGCCTAGAAGCCCGAAGGCGTCTAATGTGCAGCCTGCAGGCCGAATGCCTGTTGAAGACTGTCTTTGTCTTTATACTGTATATTGTGAAAATTGTGCATGGACCTTGTTTTTTTTTTGCATTTTTTGGTCAGGGCTGGGTTTGACCCCATAACCTCCAGTATGTAGCGCCAGCACCCTACTCCTTTGAACCACAGGTGCCGCCCAAGGACCTTGTTTTTTTTTTTTTTTTTTTGCTCATTGGCTTTCACTAGTGTTTGGTGTTTGTGTATTTAACGTGTGGCCCAAGACACTCTTCTTCCAAAATATGGGGCAGAAAAGAAAAAAGGGTTGACACTATTGGAGGCACCATAAACAACGTGGCAATGCCAGTTTTACAAAATGAGTAAAAATGTTCCCAACTTAAAAAAACAAATCTCTCTTTCCCCCTGCCCCCATGTCTCTCTCTCCTCTCTTATTCATTTTCGGGAGAGTTGCCACAGAGTTGATACCATTTCTTTCTTGCATGTTTGCTGGTGTTAGCAAGTGAAGTCCTACATGCCATGATGTTTTCTTTTTTGGAATGAATTTTAATTACAAAACATATTTTCCATTTATTTATGTGACTATTCAGATGTATTTCTCCTTAGTAAGTTTTGCCACACTCTTCTTTTTACGGAATCTATCCATTTTATCTGTGTTGTCAATTCTGTGGGAATGATATTGCTCTTTCTATTCCTTTATTATTCTTTTCCTATAGAATTTCTGGTGATGGTCCTCTGTCACCCCCACTGTGAGTAATGTGTCCTTTCTTTTCGTTTGTTTGACAGTTTTGGTAGAGGGTTGGTTGCTTAATTGACTTTTTCGTAGAATCAGCTTTGGGTTTTATTTATGTTCTTTATTTTCCGTTTTAAATTATATTGATTTAGATCTTATCTGTATTACATCTTTCCTTCATTAAAAAAGTCTTTACTAATTATTTTGAAAGAAGCTTGCATTACTGATTTGAAAACTTTTGTCTTTTATTTACTTATTTTACTAAAACTTTTTCATTGACAGGGTCTCGCTATGTTGCCCCAGCAGATCTTAAACGTCTAACCTTAAATAATTTTTCTGTCTCAACCTCCCAGTACTTGGGACTACAATCATAAGTAATTGTATCCATCTCTTTTTTTTCAATATAAGCACTTAATGGCACAAATTTTTCGTTAAGCACTGCTTTCTTTTAATCTTGTACATTTTAATATGCTCTATTTTAATTTTTATGTACTTCAAATTATTTTTTAATATCTCTACGAATTCTCTCTTTGAATTATGGGTTATTTATAAATGTGTTAATTACCTAATAGCTGGGGGTTTTTCAAGTACCTTTCTGTTACAAATTTATATCTTAATTCATGAATGGTATGAGAACATACTCTGTATAACTTCTATTCTTTATATTGTCTGAGGATTGTTTTATTACACAATGTATTGTGTATCTTGGTGAATGTTTTGTGTGCCCTGAAAAAAAATGTGTATTCTGAAATTGTGAGGGCACAGTGTTCTATAAATGTTATTAATTTCAAGTTGTGGTTATTCAGTTATCCCTGTTTCTTTCTGAACATCTATTTACTTTACCATATTCTACATATTCCTGAGACTCTAATTCTAGTTTAACATATCAAGAAAAACAAGTATATAGAATCTCATTAAATGGCTCTAATCTTAAATTCTTAATGAATATTAGAAAAATGTTACCTTTTCAAAAAAATTAAACTAGTTTAAGTCATGTAAAAGTTAAGTGGAGGCAGGTCTAACTTAAACTTCTTTACCTCTTGTTTTGAGCAAACATAGAAAATACTTTTTGTTTAAATATGCCCCAAATAAAGATTAGAAGTGTAGAATCATGGGTCAACATTGATATCTTCAAATGGATTTTATAGAAATGAAAGCTTTGGCAATGCTTAACTAAATTGACAGACATTAACTACTTTAATGCTAACAATAATCTACCATAATATTTATTATCCCTTCTTTATTGCAGCAGAAAATTGAGGGTCACCAGATTATTTTCTTATCACAAATTGAGGATTTCACATGATAGGGTATTCATTCCATTTATCTCTTTACAGATTATTTTTTGTAAAAATAGAAAAGTATAAAACTTATTTTGTATTCCATACTGATATCCCCAAATAGGACAATTATTTCCTTTATTCAAGAAAATTGATGATCATTGAATAGTAAATGAAAAGAAAGCAGTTTTGTTGCTTCAGATTAAGAGAGTTTATTAGGAAAAAAGAGAAAAGCAAGCTCTGTGACAGCAGCACTTTGGTAAGAGAGAATATACAGAAGATTATGAGATGAATTCCACATCCATGTTTAAAAAATTTAAAATTCCAATTAAATTTTTATGGATTAAATCCAGAAGAGACAAAGTTTGAAACATCAGATCAGCTAAATCACATCAGACCTGTGATGTGAGGTCAACACCCACTAACCCTGAGACTCAGAACATGTGATGTTCAGAATTGATGAATCCTGATGTTACAGGATTCAGGGTGAGTCTCCCATGATGTCCTCAATAGTAGTAGCCAAAGCCAGAGCCAAAGCCTGAGCCACAGCCATAGCCACAGCCACAGAGGGAGCGGGAGCCATAGCCACAGCCACAGCCATAGCCACAGCCCAGCCTGCAGTTGCCACAGCCATAGCAGGAGCCGTAGCCACAGCCCAGGCCTCCGTAGCCACAGCATCCATAGCCACGGCCACCATAGTAGTTTCCGTAGTAGTTGCCACACATGGTGTTGGTTGTTGAGGTTGTCGTTGGGTAGAGAAGGAGTGTAGGTGACTTGAGTCTGGATAATTCTCCCTGGAGAAGGCCTTTTATACTCTCTCAGGGTGGGTGAAAACCACCACAGTGTCATGCCAATGGCTAATTTTATGACTAATATAGTTTCCTAATCCTCAGTCATAAGATAATGTCTCAGAGGCATTAAGCCAGCTTGCTTTGTCTGGCCTCTCAGAGTGGACTCCCCTTGTCCCATTGAGGACTTCAATGAGTGGAGGCATTCTCATTCACACTCATATAATCCTATCTCCAAATAGACTGTCATTTTAGCTTACAAAACCATTTTTTCTATATCACAATCATACTTTTCTGAGTCAAAATATTATTTTCTCTTGGTTGCAATAGTTTCAAGCTTTTCTTTTTGAAAAGCTTTGCAAGTATAAGACTTCATTTGTCTCCCAAGTTTTTCTCTTGAAGTGAATTAATTTTCTTCTTCTGATATTTAGTGGGGTTTTTTGTACAGAATGTATCTTTCATCTCTGTTAATTGATAAGGTTCTAACTTATAATATTTTATGAAAACCATGTCTAGGCAAAATGCATTATAGTTTTGTAACCATATCAATGAGTCTAATTCTTTTGTGCCAAAATTCCATAAAACAGAGATTATTTGTTGGAATCCAGTTTCTCCACTTTTCCCCTAAATAATTATTCATTGATTTTGATTAATAATAGAATTATATTCTAAGTAACTATCCACTGGGCTTAACACCATATATCTATGTTTATCAACATATCAGACAGAGTCTGTTCTAGCGTCAGCATATCCGGTTGATATTTTTCATGTGACCTGACCTGATGAATTCTCTTGCATAGTTGTAGAATTGCTGTGGCTTTTGTTCAAATTAGTGTGATAATTCTTCCTATTGCAGACATAAGAAAAGTGGAAGTGGTTTCCTATTTTAGTTTTTAAAAATGTGTTTTCAAGTCATTAAAAGAGTGATTGTGAAGAATGGCATTATCCACCTATCCATGGATATACTATCATTTGATTTGATACTCTAATGATATTTCTGAGTAAAAATAATATTTTAACTTATCCCTTTATATAACCTTAGTCATGACAGAAAGTAAAATTCGGGGCTCGATTCTGCATCAGTGGAGAGACTACAGAATTTTTTATAACCTGTTTATTTTATTCAACTTTCCTCTACAAATCATAGAAATGAAACTAATATTTTTAAATTTCTCAATTTGTCTTGGTAAGTATATCAAATGAGTAAAAATAAATTACCCCTCAATGAAATAGAATATTTTCATACTAATGATCAGATCAAATATATTAATTTATTCATTAATTGTGTGTTTTGAATGTTCCTTTCATGTGTACATCCTGAGAGATTTATTTTTGTAAAATAGACATATTATTATAAAATTTTACTCAACTATTGACTGGACTGAGATATTAGAATTAGAGGACACCATAATTATATTATTTTCAAATTTCCCATGCAGAAAATAACAGTAGTCTCAATCTTAACACAATGCTGATTCAGTCAAGAATTATCTAGAATAAATTTTCAGTAAAAACTAATTTAAATAACATGATTATCAGTCTTCCTCTAGGGTATCTAATTTAGAAAAATCACCTGAAATTTAACTAAATTATATCAGTCTATTTCTTAAAAAATTATAACTTGTTTTTTTAAATTTGATTAAAATGGCTATCAAATGCATTGGCTTTTTTTTTTATTGTTTGTTTTTGGTCAGGGGTGTGGGGGGCACAATGCAATGTTCCTAACAATAACATTCACTAAGTAATGTTTTTCATAGAATTTATTTCCTGATGTTAATTTCTTTATTCTGAATAGTTGAGTTTCTCTCTAATCAAAATAATGAGAGATTTATATCCAATGAGACTCTTTTTCTAAAATTGAGCTCTTAAGTACATTCCATAATGAAAATCAGAACAAAATAACTCCTCTTGGACGCCTTAGTCTCTTCCAGATAATCCCTCATTTTCTTTCCCTGCCCCTTGTTTCACTGCAAAATTTCACATGTGTTTTCTTGGTAGATTTCCAGTTTCCCTTTATCTCTCTTTTTGGTGTCCACAATGCTATTATAACAGCTTCTGTAGGGATCTCCATTAATTAAATCTTGCTAAATTTAGAGTTTAAGTCTTTTTGATTTTACTAAGGCTCTGAGTAGCAGCCAGAATTACCAACCTCTTGTTTTTTTTATTTATTCCTAAGAGATTCCCCTTCCCCTCCATCCTGCCCTACATGTGGGACTTACACTGAGTGTCACCAGCAGTTCTTTCTCAGTATATTTTCTCTTGTATCTTCTTCATATTTTGCTCTCAAATGTGAAAGCATCCAGTTAGACACTTGCTCCTTTTATTGTCTATCTAAACTCTTTAGATGGATTATTTTGGATAATTTAGCTTTATGAATTAACCTCAAATCTCACTTCCAGGTTTGGTCTTCAGATCTATGAATATATCTCTCAATGACAATTGATGCCTCCTTAAAGTGTTAAAAGTCACCCAAAGTGACTTAGTCAAGAAGAAACTACCTCTAGGATTCTCTGTACTTCTAAATCTCTTCTTTTTTTTAATCTCCACAGCTCCAAGCATGTGGAGATCAGGACCCTCCCAGAGGAAAATTCTTTAAAGCCTTTCTACATAAAGTTGCTAGATTGTACTCTAGATACCCAACTCAACTTGAATTTCAGAATATTGAGATTCAGAATATCGTATGACCCAAATATTGAATGAGAAATGTTTACACACAAAATATTTGTATGAGAATCAAATTTATCAGCAGGTACTGTATGGGTTAGGGTTAAGGTTAGGATTGCTCTATCTGGCAACCTGATGTATAGAAAACAACCTTCACGGTCTGTCTTGTCACAGCCTTGACTACATCAATGAGTCCATCTCCTGACATCTGTTTCTTCTCAAGGAACAAAGAAAACAATGATTTGTTTTGGCTTTGCAGATTTGTTTTCAGCTTAAAGCATCTGCTTTTGAGATACTATGTAAGGAAGGAAGTAGCAGACATATTGTCATCCAACTCTTCTCCTCGTTCTCTCTTGTTCTCTTAGGAGGCATGCTTTAACCATCTACTCTGAAGTACTCTTTAAATTTCCTTTAGTCACCTTGATTAATTTTTTTCTTTTTTTTTTGAGACAGAGTCTCACTCTTTTGCGCAGGTTAGAGTGTGATGGTATTGGGTTATCTCAGAGCAAATGTAAACTCTTGGACTCTAGTCATTTTCCTGCCTCAGCCTTTGGAGTAGCTGTGGGCATGCTTCACCATGCCTGGTTAGTTCTTCTATTTTTAATTGAGATGGGTATTGCTTTTGCTCAGGTTGGTCTCCACCTCTTGAGCTCAAGTGATCCTCCTGCCTCAGCCTGCCAGAATGTTAAGATTACAACATGTGTGATATGAGTCACCATGGCTGGCTAATTATTTTTTTTTAAGTAGACTTATTACCATCAGAAATAATCTCATGTATTTTCAATATTTGCTTTCAAATATCTGCCTGTATTGTGCACCCTTGGTAAATCTAGAATACAAACTTCATAACAACAATGTCTTATCTGTCCTGTTCACTATTTTATCCCAATTCTCATAACAGTGCCCAATATAAAATTACTTCTTAAAAGTTTAATACTTGAAAGAATAAAAAATGTTCAATACATTTAAATAGCATTTTAAAATTCTTCTTTTCAACTTTTTAATTTCGAAATAATTTTAGATTTGTAAGAAGTTGCAAAAATCTATAGAATGTATCTGTATATTCTTCACTCAGTTATACCAATGTTCATATCGTTCATAAAAAAACATAATTATACAAAATTAATACTGCACAATATTTTTAACTAAGCTATATACTATGGCTTTATTTGAATTTCGCCATTTTTCACCCTAATTTACTTTTTTTTTTGTTCTGGGAGGAACGCAATCAGGACACCTTGTGATATTTGGTTCTTACATCTCTTTAGTCTCCCCCAAATTGGTAGCAGTTTTTCAGCCTTGACTTTGATATCAAAATGCTTTGAAGAATGCTCCCGAATTTGGGTTTGCTTCCTTTCTCAGAGGAAGGTTTAAAGTTGTACATTTTTGGCAAGAATACAAGAAGAACTGTGGTTATTTCATTATGTTGTACTAGCAGGTGCATGAGATCAATAAATCTTTGAAAGTTCCTAACATTGATTTCTAAACTCAAGTTTCTAATAGAATAAGTTTTTCCTTTTTTATATAGAACCATGGTTCATAGTTTAAAGTTCAGGATTCTAACCATTTGTTTGGAACCTAGACAAAATGATATATGCATACATATGTGAGGGATAAATGAAAGTAAACAATATTGCTCTATAAAAAATGATAATCTTTACCATTTAGAATTTACAAATCAGCCCTGCTACCCTGTCTTTTTATCTATAAAATTTTCATTCTTCTCTACCCTCTTTGAAGTCATTCTCTTGTTCCAAAACTATATAATCAGATAGATAGATAGAAGAATATTACAAATATTAAAGGAAAAAGGGGTTTTCAAGAGGTGAACTCTGTATATATTATATGACCTCATGATAGCTAGTAATATAGTTTAAATTTGGCATCCGGAATAAATGAGTCATTGAAGAAGGAGAAAAATATCTCATTAAAAGCACAAGATTTCATTGTGGGCATTTTGACACATAGCAAAGCTGTCTTGGCTACATTGGTTGGGAGGAATTCTTGAGATAGTTTTATTGTCAAATACTTTGGAATATGATTCCAACAAAGCATATGGTTTGCCTCACATACCCCTGAGGTAGGATTTAAGGTGCTGTGCAAATTATAAATTTAAAATTCTTGAGTCTGATCCTGCTATATAACTGACAAGAGATGTCATAAATATGAAAATTATATAAGTTACTCTTCTTTATTATTTGCCAAGTGCCATACAATGCTTCATCTATTTATAGGTAATAATATACTTAGTGGTGGGAGTTACTCAGCATAGTAAATATTATTCCGTCATTATTGAAAAGAAAATCAAGGCTTATGAAAACTGTGTACTGTTCCTAAGACAATCGACCTTGGATTTGTTACGAAGCTGACTTAAAGACAGTGAGAAAAAAATAACTTGTGAAAGGGAAAATAATTACCTTTCTTCTCAACTAAAACCAAAAATTGTCACAAAGAAACTTTGGACATCAAATTGCTGAAATAAAAACTAGGGCTGCTGTTCCAATTGAATCATTTTATTAGGTCAAAACACAAACAAACTCCAGCATGAAAATCCTGAAGGCATCATTCAGATGAAAGAAGACCTGAAGTTCAGGTGAACTTCACCTTATCCCACTACTCCATGATGGAAATTCAGAGAATTTTTAGGTTAGATTATAGCTCAACAATAAAATTCCATTCCAGGATAATAATAACTCAAAAGAAAAGGCTCAGAACATGTGGGTTTCAGAGTTGATGAATCCCTATGTTATAGGATTCCGAGTGAGTCTCCCATGGTGTCCTCAATAGTAGTAGCCAAATCCAGAGCCATAGCCTGAACCACAGCCATAGCCACAGCCATAGCCACAGCCACAGAGAGAGCGGGAACCATAGCCATAGCCACAGCCCAATCTGCGGTAGCCACAGCCATAGCCACAGCCCAGGCCTCCATAGCCGTATTTCAGGCCTCCATAGCCACAGCATCCATAGCCTCGGTCTCCATAGTAGTTCCCATAGTAGCTGCCACACATGGTGTTGGTTGTTGAGGTTGTCCTTGGGTGGAGAAGGAGTGAAGGTTGACTTCGGTCTGGATAATTCTCCCTGGAGTGGACCTTTTATATGGCCCTCAGTGTGGGTTGGACTCATCATAGATGTCATGCCATTGGCTAATTTTATGACTAATTTATAATTAGTATGTATTGTTTCAAGGCCACAGGGTATTTCTTTAAGGCATTAAACTGGCTTGCTTTACATAATTGATGCTCTATAATCATACAGACACCCAATAAAACTGTTTTTCATAGCCCTTAGTGTTCTATAACCAATATCATGTAAACAGAGAGCACTGACCATGAACCCTAAATGTTCTAACCTTTGCTCATCACTCTGATTTCATGTCATACAATGTTCCTCTTTTCATCTGTAATGCCCAGACCCCTCTGGCTTTAAATATGCCAAGTGTCTTCTCACAATAAGATACTGACTTTTGCACTGACTGTTTCCCCTTTCTTAAAATAACAGCAGGAATGTTTTCCTCCACTTCTAATTCACTTGAAATGTTACCTCCCCAGAGATACCTTTTTTGGCCACCTTATGTTAATTATTCTACCTCAGTAATTTTTGAATTTAATGTCACTCACTGAGTTTTATTTTCCTCAGAGCATTGGTCACTATTATAATTTATTTGGTCAGGTATTGAAACTCTGTCTTCCGACCTTTTCTAGCTCAATTTTCACTTCTAGAAAGTAGAAACTTTGCCTGTTTTGTTCTCCTGCTCCATCTACATTTCTTACCACAGTGCCTGAAACAGTAGATTCTTACTTAAGATTTGATGGATAAGTGAATAAATAAAAAAAATGAATGAGGTATTGTAACTTGTGACTAAAGCTTATATAGACTAAGTTCCACCTTTTTCTCTTTCTGGGGTAGCTGGGGATAAATGCATGCACCCTGGCATCTTTTTGTACCATACACGAACTACTGGACAAATGTATCATAGTAATTTTTTCTGTTTTCAGCATCAATGCCTTCTTCTGAATGATAAAGTGGTGTACATGAACAAAAGTTTATGAAGTACTGTGTATAATTCCATCTCTCTCTCCAACTGCATATTCTACCCTTCTTATTGACGTCATCTCAATCCTTTTTAAACTTTTGAATCTTATGAATTATAAAATGAACAAACTCATTAAATATAATAAGTCAAAGCATGTTATTGAATAACTATTATGTGTTAGTACTGAACGACATGAATATGTCTGTATGGAAATTCCTACTGGAGAAGAGTGAGTTAGAACAGCGAGTAGAGAAATTTATTTTGCAATGTTTAAGTAGTCATTGGAGATAAATGGTGATTCAGACATACTTAAATGTCTAATATTATAAACTGATTATTAACTAGAGAGAAAATTTTTCTTCCTATAGAATAAGAAAATGACTGAAATATGTATGAGATGTCCAGACTCGTATTCATAAGTAAATCTAAACATTTTCTCTGTGTCTCCCCCACATCTCCACCCTTTCCTAACCAGCCCCTAACAGCCCCGGCCCCTGGGTTCCAAAGCTGTGGTTCCAAGATTGCATTTAGGGAGGGAAAGTAAGATAGTAGGATATTGAAATATGAAAAAACAAACAAGTTTCAAGGAGCCAGCTTTACATGACCATGTGGAGGCTAGTCATCAAGTTTAAAT
Source organism: Arctocebus calabarensis (assembly GCA_963573935.1). Classification (NCBI taxonomy): domain Eukaryota; kingdom Metazoa; phylum Chordata; class Mammalia; order Primates; family Lorisidae; genus Arctocebus; species Arctocebus calabarensis. The sequence goes on from CAUYON010113547.1 coordinate 52,320, forward strand.
TTGGAATTTTAAGTCAGCAAAGCCCACAAATCTAAAAGATGGACATGTCGTTAAGGCTCATGCTTTTATTTATGGGCATCTATCTTGACATGTGCCAATTTTTTAACATGTACAGTTAAGATTTTTGTGAGTTTTTTTCCATTTTATTTAATCTAAATGCCAATTAAATTGGAGAATGAGTCCTATATAGACTGTGTTTCGCCTCAACACTCAGGTTGTATAAAAGGCCCTGCACAGTTAGGAGAATCAGACTTCAGAAGCTGACTATCTGTCTCAATGGAGCCTTCTGCTGGTGATGCCACGTGCTACCATTGGAGCTCCTATGGTGGCCCGGGCTGGGGCTGGGGCTGGGGCTCGGGCTGTGGGTGCAGCTGTGGTTACAGCTCTGGATACTGTGGCTCTGGATATTCTGGCTACTTTCCATGTTTCTGTCAGATACTGGTCTTTGGGTCACTACTAGTGACGCCAGAGTTTCAGGTTCTTGGTCTCGGGGATTCGAAGAAGGCATCGACGGACCACAGGAGTAGTGGTAAGTCAGGATTTATTTACAGGGAACAAAAATTACAACTATAAGAAAAACTAAACCTCCAGGCAGAGAGGACCCAGGAGGGGAACAAACTCTCCTGCTCCCTCTCCGAGGTCCAGAGGTCCAGCCCAGGTCTGTGTTGGAGGGGAACAAGCTCTCCTGTTCTCCCTCTGAGGTTCAGCAGAGGTCTGTGTCTGAGCTCTCTGCTCAAGGGTCTATATAGTCCCAGGGGGTTGTTTTGTGGTAACTTCTTAGGGCGTGGGTCTTTGTCAGTTACAGCCAGCTGTCCAATAAGACTCAGGCCCTGGAAACTGACATGATATTGGCCAGTCAGAAGTGCAGGAGGATGAGATAGCAAGGTGCCAATGTCTCCCCCGCAGGTGTCCGGCCCTTCCAGCAACTTGGTTCCTCTATCCACCATAGCATCAGCACTGCCAGGGCCAAGGCGGCAGGTCATAGGGCCGCCTTGTCCTACATCACTAGGAAATTCTGATTGCTGTTCACTTTGAATCATTTTGTCAGGCACTAGGCATATCAACAGGTAGATTTAAATATTTATAGATTCTTTATTTTCTGTACAATCAAATCTAATCATTGACTACTATGGTCATATTTACATTGGGTTAGGGAAGTTTCCAATGCAGTTAGGGAAAAACCCTTAGATATTTGTCATATTGAATATTTTATATGTTTGTTTGCATCTAATGTTAACAATTTTCATGTGTAAAAATTTCTAATTTTGCTTTTCAATAATTGCTTTCACAATATGTACTGTTTATCACATGTATTCATTCCTTCCCATCATTTGTGTGTTCTTTTCTGTGGGTGTATGTGTGTGCATGCCTATTTGTGTGTTTTTGTGTGTAAAAGAGAGAGAAAAGATAGAGAGGGAAAGACAAGAGAAAAGACAGAGAGAAATTATTGACCTTGTGGCTATTTTAGATAGTGATGTGACAAAACAGGCAAGGCACGGCTCATGTTTTTTTTCTAACCCATGTTTGTGCAAAAGTATTTTCATTTGTAGTTCCAAGAATCCCATGCGCAACATTGATCTAATGTCAGTCTCATTTTAGAAAAATTCAATGTTTGATCCAGGTAATTGGCAAAAACAGAAACACTGTTACCCATCAAATTTTCTATTTTCTACTGCAATTTTCTCTGTCCTAATAGTCTACATTTAAACCTGTGCCTCTGGACAAATATAATTCCATCCTTGTATGGGGTATTCTGACTTTTTCCTTCACTCTTTTATACATAAGAATCTTATATGCAATTGGTTGGTATATCTGATAGTCATATGTCCCCACAACAAGGAGTATCTCTACTGGGGGTCTGTCTCAGTGAGTCTTTTGGGTCATCTTCTTGTATCTACTTATACAGGGTGGTGACTTGATGTGGTAGCCTAGCTGACTTTCAGTGAAGCTTCCTGTTATAACTTCTCATCTTTATTCCATCCTTTTATTATTAGTTATTAATAATAGTAATAGCAATGACAATGAAATATAAAGAAATGATAGTTGCCATTCTTTTATTAACTACTCTTAAGTGCTCCTAAATATAGTGGGCCTGCCAATTACTCACCCTAGGTATTGCCCTTTGCAGAGCAACATAAGACTGTTCAATGACCTTCCCACCCCCACGTAGCAGATTTTATGAAACAAATAGAAGTAAGAACCCTGTATTGCTATCTAGTCCTTCCTCCACACCAGGAAAAAAAGTCAATCTGTTATTTTGGGCTGCACCTGACTTATCCAACCAGAACTATGCAGAGAAATCAGTGATTATTCATCTGGGAAAATATGAAAAGAGAGCAATGATTTCTATTACTGAAATATATGTTGTTCTTCTGCTCTGTTGCATATATTATCCCATTTAATTAATCAACAACTTTATTAGTTAAATGTTATAATTTCTATCACAACCATGATAAATTAAATCAACCCTCAAAAAGGCAAATCTGAAGGATTCTTGGTAAAATTGTGTAGGATTGAAAGTCATTTGTGTTTTTTCCAGTACGCAATTCTGATTCATGAATCAAGTTAGTGCTTTTGAAAAATGGAAACCATTATAATTTTGCATAGTATCTCATAACTATTAACTTTATACAAATGAGTGTCAATGATTTTATTTTTACATTTTGGAGAATAGGACTGTATTATGTGTACAAATATGTGTACATAAATATTTAGTCTTCCAATAATGATTATGATTTTTAGGATAATAAATATATAGACATAAACACATGAATATTATCAATACTAAAAATGTTAAAGTGGAGTGTTCTGTGTACTGAAAATATAAAATTCAGTTTGTATAAGTTTTCGATTGATTTTATTTTATAAAAATATTAACACTATTCTTCATTGCAAATGTCATTTAGACAAAACTAAAGGAAAACTGTAGGCTGTAAAAAATTATTTACATTATCTATTTAAAATGATTATCACTGTAGAATGTAACATTTTTTAAAAATGAAAGAAATGCAAAAAATGGACAATTATTTGCAAAGGTTACATGTATTCTCTGTAGCAATAAGATATACTAATATCAAACCAGAATGCATATTTTGTATGCTAGTTGAGTCAAAATTAAAATTGCTGATAATATGTAATGGCACAGATAGAGGAAAGGGGATGTAATATTGTATAATATTTTGGGATTATAAATCTTATAAACCTGCGCAGTAAACTGCCATTAATTATAGTTATTTTAAATAAACTTTTTTTTTAACATTTCAGAAGATTCTTCATTGCTAATCACTTACTTTTCTGAGCTGATTTTACATTCTTTTTTTCCCCGCATTTAGCATTTTATTTTATTTTTTATAATTTTATTAAATCATAATTGTGTACATTAGTGCAATCATGGGGCACAATGTGCTGACTTCATATAAAATTTGAAATATTTTGGTCGAACTGTTAAACCTAGCCTTCATGGCACTTTCTTTTTTTTTTTTTTAATTGTTGGGGATTCATTGAGGGTACAAGAAACCATGTTATACTGGTTCCATTTGTTAGGAAAAGACCCTCTTACAATTGTGTTTTGCCCCCAAAAGGTGTGGCACACAGCAAGACCCCAACACCCCACCCCCCTTACTCCTTCCCTCTCTCTGCTTGTGTGAAGATTTTTTAATGGTTTGATTATTGTG
>CAUYON010113550.1:0-13445 GCA_963573935.1 Arctocebus calabarensis
TAGTCCCAGCTACTAGGGAGGCTGAGGCAAGAGAATCGCTTAAGCCCAAGAGCTGGAGGTTGCTGTGAGCAGTGTGACGCCACGGCACTCTACCCAGGTCGATAAAGTGAGACTCTGTCTCTACAAAAAAAAAAAAAAAAGAACTAAACCTTGAATTCTGGGAAAGTATAAACAACAACAACAAAAAACTGTTAAGTGCTACATACATACAGGTTCCTTTGTTGCTAGCAAGCCTTGGTCTACAATCAGTCTTACTCAGTTCAGGTACTGTTACACAACCAAGGAGTGACTTCAATGTCTTTGTCTCCAGGCCCCCTTAATGCCTCTACCTTTGTGTTCCCTTTCCTGGATCTTCCTCCTCCACTCAGGCCTGGGGTGTCCTCTCTCTTTTCTCTTATATTCTCATCTAGCATGATTTCAAATGCCACCCTCTATAGATAACACCAAGAATTTTATCTCCCATCATGAACATTCCTCTGATCTCCAAGTCGAATGGCCTGGGACACCCGTGCATCTTATGAACGTGAGAGGACTCCACTGGTGATTTCCAGCTTCTTCCCTGTTCCTACCCTGGTCATCCCCATCTCAGTGTTAAGGTGCCACCAACACCAAATCATCATCCTGCACTTCTCCTTCCCCTCTCAGCAGATCCTATCCGTCCCCAGGAGAATTCCTAAAGAATCTTAAACACTAATCCTCTGAGGCTGTCATCCTTTCCTGCCAACCATCCCAACAGCCTCCCTTAACTCCCTACAGCCCATTCTCCACACCTCAGCCAAAGTGATTTTTCCTTTTTAGCGTGAACTTGAAGTCGCTTAAAACTCTTCAGTGGTTTCTCTGCGCACGAGTAAAATCTGTTCTCCCCGCCCCTCTCCTTCCACTTCCCCTCTCACCTACAAGCTCCAGCCTCACTGATGGGCAGAGTTGCTCAGCCTAGAATGTTCCCTCCCCATTTGGAAGGTGCACTCCTTCAACTTGAAGCTTACCCTGTTCATCACAGAGGTCTTCCTCCACCACCTGGTCTAAAGTGGGTTTCTCAGGCGGTGCCCGTGCTCAGTGGGGAGGACGCCAGCCACATATACCCTGGTTGGCTGGTTCCAACCTGACCCGGGCCAGCTAAACAACAATGACAACTGCAACAGCAACAACCAAAAAAATAGCCGGGCGCTTGGTGGGCACCTGTAGTCCCAGCTACTTGGGAGGCTGAAGCAAGAGAATCGCTTAAACCCAAGAGTTTGAGGTTGCTGTGATGCCACAGCACCTACCTAGGGCGACATAATGAAACTCTGTCTTCAACAAAATAAATAAAGTAGGTTTCTCCCCCACTTTCCACATTTTTCTTCCCCTCCCTATGCATTTTCCTCATCTCTCTTTATCACAACCTGCATTTTTGACTTTTGGCCTCTTCACCCAGTTTTTGGCATGTGGTAGATTCTCATTAAATGCTTGTTGACTGAATATGTCCTCCTTTTCAATCTTAGCACCGAGATACACTACTGATTCAGTGTGCATGTATATTTCCATTTCATCTTTCCCTTTTTGTTTGGCAATCCCTTTGCAATGCTTTGGGTTTTCAAATTTATTGGAAGACCAATATTCTACTTTGAAGGAGTCTCAGAGGACTCTCCTCTGTGTGCATTTTAATATGAGGACACCAACTCCTCCTGGGACAAGGTGACTCTCAGAACAGGAAGCCAGGCCCAGCCACAGGGGTCCAGGCCGCAAGTCCTCCCTGGTGACACAAAAGCTGGGCAGCTCCTCAAAGTTTACAGGGTGACTCTAAAGTGGCTTTACACATTCGCTAAGCCCCCTGGACACTCCTCCATCAAGAACTTCCTCCTTCATTCTGCTCAAAACCTGTGAACTGGGCCCACTTCATATTTCCCAGCAAGCCTTTATAACTCTTTGTTTGCCCTTGGCAGTTTCCCTTTCTGGCCCTTGACTGCTGCCATGTCCATCAGCAACACCTTTCTTGGGTTCTGCCTGGTGTTGGGTTCCTGGTTCCTGAAGCTATTGCTACTTGCTTCATGCCTGCTGCTGTTTTTTCAAGAATGAAAAACACAGTCATGGCGACTGGCTTAGCTCTCAGGGAGGTGAACCACCCCTGAGCTCACCAGGCTGCCCATCCTCCCATCCCACAGCAAACCACGCACTGGCAGGTGCTTGCGGGTGTGACCAAAAGCCAGCCCTTGTTGCTTTGACTAGAATCAAAATGAAAGGAGCTTCCCTGAGTCCCCTGAAGAGCATCTTCTTGCTTTTTTTCCCCAAAATTATAAAGTCAAACTCTTGTCCAAATATATCACAATTCACTGAATTGTTCTGAGTAGTGGCAGCTTTGGTCACTACGCTGAGGAGCCCTGGCTCCCCAAACAAGGCAGGGATGCCTAAAGCAGAGGCATCTGTGCTGGAGCTCAGGCCTCCACTCCCCACCCCTGCCAGGTGAGCACCCTCCCCATCATGCTGGCACAAGCCAGTGACTCCACCAAAAAAGACAAAACAGGAAGCAGGAGCTGGTCCAGAACAGTGGGCTGCTCAGGGAGAAGACCCCAGAACAGTGGGCTGCTCAGGAAGAAGACCCCGTACCACGTTGTGCAAACGCTCCTCAAACACAGCTTGGCCAGTACTTCTCTGTGGTTAGAAAATTGATTTATATTCTTAAATTAAGAATTTATCATTATAATTATATTTTTTAATTTTTTTATTTTCTTTCTTTTTTTTTTTTTTTTTTGTTTCAGTTTTGCTGGGGCTGGGTTTGAACCCGCCACCTTCGGTATATGGGGCTGGCGCCCTACTCACTGAGCCACAGGCGCCACCCTAAACTTTTTTTTTAAGAATATGATTTTCAGACAAAGCCAAACGTTTAATCACAGCACAATGCCTACGCAGTTCTAAATCCTTTTCTGCTTTCATCTTATACCAAACAAACACACACACACAAAATCCAGGAAGCTTTGTGCAGAATTATGTGCTCATCTGTAACCAATTCTGCCAGCGAGCCCCTGTCTCCCATTTCTCTGTGAAGCCAAAGACTCAGCCCTGCCAGGAGGCGGCTCCAGTTCCCAACCCCACCCACCACGGGAAAGTTTAGTAAGATTGTTCAGAAGTCAAGCTTTGGTTCCATTGTCCTTCCTCCATGACAAACCAAGTCAGAGGCCAGAGCTATTTTCAACCTTCCCTCTCCACTCCCAAGTGTCCTTGCTGGCTGGGGAGGAGGGCCCTACAGTGCCTTCTCCGGGTCCTCCTCGCCGTCCCGGCGCTGGGCCTGTCTCCGCTGCTGCACCAGCTGCTTGTCCAGTTCTCGGAGCTGCTTCAGGAAGCCCCGGTTGGGTAGGACGCAGCGGTTCTTGGCCACTTGCTGGATGGCGTCCACCAGGGTCATGTTCCTGTGGATCATCAAGTAGGCCAGGACCAGGGTGGCCGACCGGCTGCGGCCCATGGCGCAGTGGACCAGGATCTTATCTGTAGGTGGAGCAGGAGAAGAAAAGCCACACTGAGGAGGCAGGCACACGCGAGGCTCAGGTGAGGCCCCGTCACATCCTGTCACTCCCCTGCCCTCCCCACACGTACCACAGCTTCCCCATCTGTAAAATGGGGCACCATCACTATCTTCTGCATAGGGTAGTTGTGAAGGTAAATAACTCTGAATCACTATTTTACCACAGTTCTCCACAAGCCAATCAGGCAGCCCTCGAGGCCCTCCCTCCATGTTGCTGAACTCCCAAGAGTGTGGCTGGGCCGCCATTGCCCCCTGCCCTGTGGCCAGAAAGGAGATCAGGAGGCAGGGGCCCCTGTTTCCTAATCCCTGATCAGGGCTCAGGGGAGGCTGGTCCCGAGTTCTCACCAGCAGGACTGTGCTCCTGGGGTGTGGATGTGTCCAGCCAGAGATGAATGTCTACCTCTGTTCCAGACTGTTCTAATCCCCGCAGACTATTCCAGAGGCTGCCTGGCCCCTGGCCAACTCTGCTGATAACTAAAGCGTTTCTTCCTCTCCTGGCAAAAAGGGTAATTGTTTCTGTCACAACTAAATACTTGAAACAGATGAAAGCTGTAGTTCATTAAGCCTTTTGGGGGCCTGAAGTTTGTTAAGTGGGGCGAGGGGGAGGAGAGATGAGGGGATGAGAGAGAAAGGGGGAAAGAAAAGAGAGAGGACACAGCCCTGGCAGGAAATCCTAGAGCTGAATTTTGCTTTCAAGACCAGGACATGAATGACCTTGGCCTCTTGAACTTGGTAGGTCTCCCTGCAGTAAAAGGCCTGCTCTACTCTGGAGGCCTTAGGTTCTGATTGGGCCCAACCACATTCTTCCTGGGGCTTGTCCCCAGACCCTCAGGGCACTGTTCCTCCTTGCCCTGTGGCTCTGCCAAGCACCACCTTTTAGGGCCCAATGTCAAGTGTGGGAAGCTGCTTTTAGGAGAGTTCAGGAGAGACAGGCTGGGGAGGCTGCATTTAGCTTATTCCCAGCATGGACCAGACCACAGACCAGGAGGTTCTCTGTGAGCTGGACACCAGCCAGGGCGAGGCCCCTGAGCAAAGGTGGCACTGTCAGCGGGAGGCGTTCTCTAGAACAATGACTTTCAAACTTTTCTGTGTGACCCTGGCAAACAGAGCAGGACAAAATTCACCAGTGACACAGTCATGCCTCATTCTACCTGCCCCTTCCAAGAGCTCTGTGTGTTTTGTCCTAGTCAGTTCTTACAACAACATCATGATGTAGATAAAATTATTATCCCATTTTACAGATGAGATAGCTAACGTGCAGAGAAGTGACCAGTACAAGTCACACAGCTAGGAAATGGCAAACCTGTGATTTGAGCCCAGGCAGCCTGACGCCAGGGTCTGTGCTCCTCAGTACTAAGCGGTGCCACCAGTGTGTGTCTTTAAGACTAATTTTCACAGAGTAATATACACCTTCTCGCACTGCAAGCTGGTATTTTCTATTCTAAACAGTTAAAAAAAAAATCCTGGTCATGCCCATGGAATTGATTTTATGACCCTCTAATAGGTGCTCAGTTGATGTTTGAAAATTGCTGGTTTCAATTAAATAGTTCCCTTTGGCCTTTACTAAAAGGAGAATTCCCACAAGGTTATGAAGAAAACCTGACCCCAGAATCTCTACTGCGCCTGAACTGCAAGTTGTCAGCGGTGAGTGAAAGGGAAGCCTCTGTCACTTCAATCAGATGTGCAGGCTGAGGCTGTTACCCACCAACCCTAACCCTGCCCCCGGCCCACTGCGCAGCCTCCAAACAGCTTCCTGCCTGGGATTCTCTTTTCCCTGTCTCCCACTCACTGTCTTGGAACCTGCCTTTCCTTTCTCAGCATCATACAAAGAGACTCTGGTAGAGTTCCTACTTCCCAAACACTTCCAGGTGCATGAAAGTCCTGAGAAAAGGGTATTAAGTGTTGGGAATGGGCAGGGCTGAGGGGAGACAGGGTTATGTGTGCTGCATTTGGGCAGGAGACCCTTAAAACACTCGGTGGAAAGCTCATCTGGTTAAAGCTTAGAACAGGCTTCCTCAAACTTTTTTAACAGGGGCCAATTCACTGTCTCTCAGACCGTTGGAGGGCCAGACTATAGTTTAAAAAAAAAAAACTGAACAAATTCCTATGCACACTGCACATATCTTATTTTGAAGTAAAAAACAAAATGGGAACAAATACAATTCACACCAACTCATGTGGCCCGCGGGCCGTAGTTTGAGGACCTCTGGCTTAGAAGAACTAGAGAAATCAGCTTCCTGCTCAAAAGCAGACTTCATTTATTTATTCATACCTACATTATCCATAATAGATTTTACAATGGCTTAAAAAGCAGGCTTTGGACTATTTAAGAACAAGAGAACAATCAAAAGGAGAGTGGTGATACTAAAATCTAAAATCTGTTCTTTAGAGCCTTGTGACATCTGCCCTGGAGTTCTTAGAAGATTTCCTTAAGGCTCTGCACCTGTGGCTCAACGGGCTAAGGCGCCAGCCACGTACACCTGAGCTGGTGGGTTCAAATCCAGCCCCGGCCTGCCAAACAACAACGGCTGCAATCAAAAAATGGCCGGGTGTTGTGGCGGGCGCCTGTAGTCCCAGCTACTTGGGAGGCGGAGGCAAGAGACTCGCTTGAGCGCAGGAATTGGAGGTTGCTGTGAGCTGTGATGCCATAGCACTCTACCCAGGGTGACAGCTTGAGGCTCTGTCTCAAAAAAAAAAAAAAAAAGATTTCCTTAAATTGAAACCACATTAATTCACCTCTGAGGCTGCTATACCAGGAGCAGCTAGGGCAGTCCCAATGAGCTTCCCACGGCAATAGTTTGTGAGTACTTCTTTTTCTGAAGAAGAACGACAAGTTCAATTGTGCCAGAGCCTATAACCAGCTGGCACGCCTTGCCTTCCATGATATTTGGTGACCTCTTGTACAGTGAAGTTACCAGGTGCTCAAAATAAGAGGGAAGGGCTCTTCTGTGAGGCCTCGGTGACAGGAGGAATCCTTGGTGGCAAGCCCGTGTCCCAGTGGTGCTACCTCTGATTAGCTCTGTGACCCTGGGTGCCTCACTTGGTTTCTCTGGGCCTCTGTTTTCCCAATCCAGTGGACTGGATTATCTGGGGGATTTTTCAAGAGTGATTGAGGCTGCCAGGAAGCCCTTTCAGAAAGGTCAACTCAGGGCAAGGGAGCGCAGCAGGGGCCCAGGGGCTGATTACAGGCCACCGCTACAGCCCCACGGCACCATAAGGAATGCTTTTCAAAAAGAATGAGGCTGTGAGGGGCACTCAGTGTGAGTGGACACTTGGCTGCAACTAGCCAGCGAAGAGCATGAAAGACAAAAAGCAAGGAAAAGACGCTTTGCTTTTTGGCCAGACAGTCCATCAACACCTCACTTACATCCAGAGCACAATAAGAACTGTTCCCATGGGTCTAGCACTAAAATGCCACAGCAGTGTCCCTTGGAATTCCAGTACATAGGTAGGCACAGCCTGACCCCCCACTGCCTATGACTGGCAGGCTGAGCACCTGCCATCTGCTTGGTGCAGGGTCCATGGCAATGCCGGGGCAAGCAGATGAGCATTTTATCCTGTTACTTACGGCACAAGTTACACACTGATGGCCACTGGCCATTAGTTTGCCCCTTACAGCATTTTAAGAACTTTCCATTTGTTGCCAACACTTGAAAATTGAGTGATTTTATAAGAGAACCCAGATTAGAGACTTACCCTGAAAAGTCAGAAGATGTACCATATTTGCACTAATTCTCCGAACAACATTGGCTCGGGCTGAATGACAGCTGCCCCTCAGAAGGGGATCCGTGGCTCTCTGCTTAGCCACAGCACTCCACACCCACCCAGATTTAAAGTCTCTCCACGGTTCTACGGGTTGGTGTTTGACCCCTGACTTGAAGAAGTCTTTAGATAAGCAAGTGCAAAGGTCACTGAGAATGGAGCCCAGCCTCCCACCTGGCAGTGGGGTCATGTGCTGCTCCCTGTCCCCAGACAACTCGTCCTCACCCCCTCGCAAATCTGTTCTAGCCCTTGCCGTGTATATAAGCTCTTCTCCCTTGTCCCTTTCTTTGCGAGGTGCTTTTGACCACCTGGTCACAATCTACACCAGCCAGACACCCCCTCAAGATGGTGTGTGATCGGCCTAAACATCTGACTTCAGAGTCTGATTCTTTCCAAATTTGGCAGTGGGGGCAGACTCTACAATGGTGTGCCAGGAACTGAAAACAAGCTTTCATGTGAGTATCTTACCAGTTCAAAGCTGGAATGCCTTTTTTGTTTTCTCTTTGGGGTTTGGGAACTTTATTATAATGATGTGCATGTGCTGGTGTGCATGCTTCGCAGTATGCGACCTCTCTTTATCAAATAAAGCCTGTGCACCAGGCTCTGTGCTAAGCGCTTTGAGTGTGTTACTGCTGATGCTCATTATAACCTTTCGAGGTAAATATTTTCCTCACCAGATGGAGAAACCAAGGCCCAGAGAAAGCAAGTCGTTAGTAAGTTGTGGGATATGAATTTGAATTTGAACCCAGCCCTGCCTTCTCCAAAGCCTGCCAGGTCCCTTCCCATTAAGGGTAAGGTCTAAGAGACAGTAATAGCAAGTGAGTGCATGAAACAAAAACTGAAGGATTAGGTTGTTGTAGTCTTTTGTTTTTTCATGTCAAATATGTTTTCAGTTAACTTCAAATACTATGAGGCAAATTTTACCTTAGGGGGATGTGATGAGTCAGTCCAGTTGCTTTTTATTTTGAGAAAGGGTCCTGCTCTGTCAGCCAGGCTAGAGTGGCATCATCATAGCTCACTATAGCCTCAGACTCCTGGGCTCAAGCAATCCTCCTGCTTCAGCTTCCTGGGTAGCTGGGACTACAGGTATGTGCTAGCATGCCTCGTAGATTATTATATTTTTTGTAGAGTGGGGGTCTCACTCTTGGTCTTCTTTTTTTTTTTGAGACAGAGTCTCACTATATCATCCTCAGTAGAGTGCTGTGGTATCACAGCTCACAGCAACCTCTAATTCTAGGGCTTAGGCAATTCTCTTGCTTCAGCCTCCCCAGTAGCTGGGACCACAGGCACCTGCCACACGCTTTTTTTGTGTGTGTGTTACGGTTGTCATTGTTATTCAGCTGTCCCAGGCCAGGTTTGAACCGACCAGCCTTTGTGAATGTGGCCTGTGCCCTGCCCACTGAGCTACAGGCACTGCACTTGGTCTTCAACTTCTGAGCTCAAGGAATCCACACGCCTTGGCCTCCCAGAGTGCTGGGATTATAGGTGTAAGCCTCCGTGTCCAGCCTCCAGTTGCTTTTTGATCCTGCTTGGAAACCCAGAATGCACAGAGCACAAAAGATGGTTCATAGATTCATGAAAGGACAACTTAGAAATGAGGCATTTTCTAATACAAGCATATTAGCTTTGTGGGGGGTTTTCATTGTGACATTATTTTCTGAAACAAAACAATGACAGATTGCTGGCAGCTATGGCAGGCTATGGGGGCCAAAACCATCTTGGGCTGGCCATTAAGGCGTGAGACTGTCCAGCAGATCTAGTCTAGGCCCAGCCCCAGGCTGAAGGTTTCTGAAGCAGGCCATTTGGTCAGTGGGTCTTGTAATCATTACCTCTTGTGGAAAGAAAGGCTTTCAGTAACTGAATACCCTGAATTATGTGATGGCCTCACAAAAAGTGTGGGGACATATTAGGCTGAAGTCAGAAAACAGATTAGGAAGCTGAAGTCCCTTTGGCCTTTGTAGAATGCCACCGAAGTCCACTCTCCAGCAGTACCTGCATATTGTCTTATACCTGATGCATACTTAAGCTGTGTCCTAATAGCCTAGTAGCCCCTGCTGGATTAGGGCAGCTAAAAGTGCATTTTGAGCACAAGGACTAGTACTGTAATTTAAAAGATGGATAGTTGACATTGGGAAACTTGAACACTACAAGTGCAAAATCTAGATTCTCTCTCTCTCTTTCTCTTTTTTTTTTTTTGAGACAGAGCCTCAAGCTATCGCCCTGGGTAGAGTGCTGTGGTGTCACAGCTCACAGCAAACTCTAACAATTCTCTTATGTCAGCCTCCCGAGTAGCTGGGACTACAGCACTCACCACAACAGCCTGGCTATTTTTTGGTTGTAGTTGTCATTGTTGTTTGGCAGGCCAGGGCCAGATTCAAACCCTCCAGCTCTGGTGTATGTGGTTGGCACCTTAGTTGCTTGAGCTACAGGCACAACCCAAAATCCAGGTTCTCAAATACAGTTGGCTATAGGTCATCAGCCTTGTGTGGAAACCTCACTAGACTGAACGTGACTAGGGATGAGTAGCGGGGAGGCACTGGATTGGTTGGTGGGAGAATTTAAAATCTCTCCATGTATTTCCACTCAAGTCAGCTTCCTGAGGGTTTTCTAGCATTGAAACCCTTGGCTACTACTTGGGTTTAGAACCAGGCACAATTGATGTGGCAGCTCCATCTTTGAGAGAGCCCAGACCGCCCCTGCCGTTTCTTTCTTTCTTTCTTTTTTTTTTTTTTTTTTTTTGGCCGGGGCCAGGTTTGAACCCGCAACCTCCAGAATGTGGGGCCGACGCCCTACTCCTTTGAGCCACAGGCGCCGCCCTCACCCCTGCCTTTTGATGGCTACTGTTCCTTAGGGAAGAGAAACTCAGACCAGAAGACTCTCCTAAATCCTCCCGATTCGGATTTCCCAGAGTAGCAATCCAAGCCTGAGCTCCTGTAGCAGCACACTCAGTGGGGCAGGTCCTCGAACCTTCACAATCCCCAGGGGTTCCCATTTCCAGATCAACCACAACCAGCCTAAACCCCACGCAGATCCCGCTTCCGGCCCCGGCTGAGCAGGGGTGGGTGGGGGATGGGTCTTGGGTCTGGGCGTGGCTTCCAGAGGGGGTGGCATCGAGCAGGGGCGGAGCTTGGGTGGGGCCGGGATGGGGGCGTGGCCTCTTGGAGGGCTCTTACTGTGGTTGTCGCGCAGCGCTGTGTGGATAAAGGCGGCTGCCGTGTAGAAGAAAACACTGAGGTCGAAGGTGGGCAGATCGTCAGCTTCGACGCCGTGATACTCGATGTCCATGTCGCGGTAATAGTCTGGCCCAGTGTCCACGTTCCAGCGGCCATGGGCTGCGTTCAGCACGTGCGTGAAGCCCGCCTTCTGCAGCCGGTAGCGGTCGAGCGCCGTCGCCCTGGTAGCAAGAGAGGGGTGGGGCGGTCGGCTGTGTGGCCGCGAGTCTAGGGCAGCTCGGGGGCGCCCACGGCCTTTGCCGTCGATTCCCATGATTATGATTCCCATGGCGATTCCTATGGCCTTATGATTCGCACCATAAGGCCATCGCAAATGAAGTCCCCAAGCTGTGCTCCTGTCTGGTTCCCTAGTTACTTGCATCATTTCTAGCTCGGTTGTTGCGAAAAGGGAGAGGTTTGAAAGTTGGTGTAGGCAAGCTATTCATTCGTCCGTTCATTCTTCCATCATTCATCAAATACAGCGGAGCCTGGTGCTAAACTCTACGGTGGTTGCAAGACGATCTGTCAACCCCCTTACCACCACCACCAAAAGATGGCAGGAATAATCTGTTCATCAGGGTGGCCTTCACTGAGCCTCAGGGGATTGTTTATTGGGTTATCGAAGTTATTTATTGGGTTTCAGCCTAAGGCAGGCCTCTCCTCTGAACCCTCTGGATATTTATGGGGTTTGAAGGTAGAGAGGCTCAAATGCATGGCTTAATGTTAGCAAGACTTTCCATGAGAGGCTTTGATTGGGATTGGGCAAGGTTCTAAAATTGATGTTGGCAGAATTAGCCTGCACGAAGTGAATGTGAAAGCCTTGCTTTGGAGAGTGTTTGTCTCATGGGGCACAGCAGTGTTCTGAGAAGGAAGGCTTTTTGAGCAATCTATTGTTGAGTTGATTTCTCAAATTTCAGGTTCCCGAATTCAGCAGTGAAGTTATTTATTGGGTTACAGCCTAATCTTTCTAGGCAAGAAGTTCCAGTAATACCTACCTCATGAGGTGGGTGGCCCTGGAACTCCACTAAGATAAAAAGCAGCATGGTGAGAGCGTGGGCAGAGGTGAGCTGCTAACGGAAGCAGGGGTTCTTTATGACTATATGGGAGAGAGACCTCTGAATCTGCGTCACTACCTGTTAACACGTGGTGGCCCAGGGGAATAGGAAGGCAAGTATAGGCCAAGTCAAGGAAATACATAACCTGGAGTATAGAGGCCAGAGACAGCAAGGGACTGTTAGGAGATGTTCATTATTTCCTGTAATCAATCCTTTATCCCCAAATAATGCTTAAGGTGCAGTAGGGAACCTGCCACCTTTTTACTAAAATCCAGATTTTTATAGGACAGTTCCTTCATTTATTTATTTATTTTTGAGACAGAGTCTTGCTCTGTTGCCCCAGTCAAGAGTGCCATGGCATCAGCCCAGCTCACAGCAACCTCAGACTCCTGGATTTAAGCAATCCTCCTGCCTCAGCCTCCCAGGTAGCTTGGGACTACAGGTGCCCACCGTAACACCCAGTTTTTTTTCTAGTTTTAATTTTTTCTAGTTTGAGTAGAGATGGGGTCTTGCTTTTATTCAGGCTGATCTTGAACTCCTGAGCTCAAGAGATCCACTGCCTTGGCCTCCCAGAGTACTAAGATTATAGGCATGAGCCACTGTGCCCAATCAACAAATTCCTTTGGAGGAAGCTTTTCTTGCTTTCTTCGGTGCTTGAAAAAAGAACAATCTTGAAATCATAAGGCCACAGTTTTCCCACCTCTGCTGGAAAAGCTCAGATTCTAATGGGGACAGTGAATAACTAACAGATAAAGATAATTTCAGATGGCAGTAAGAGCTGTGAAGGAAATAAAACTACATGACATGGTCTAGAATAACTGTGGTGCTGCTTTAGGCAAGGTGGTCTAGAAAGGTCTCTGCAGGGAAGTGACATTTAAGCTAAGAAAGAGATGAAAAGGAGCAAGGCTGACCAAGAGTTGGAAGAAAAGTTTTTCATCCAGGCCGAGGGGACTTCAAATGCTAAGACCAGAAAAGAAACCAGTATGGCTGAAGTAGCAGGGGGAACAGGGGTACAAGAGTTTGGAAGGATCATGGTGGGCCCTGTAGCCATGGGGAAGAGCATGGATTTTCTTTTAAGTGTGGTGGATCATCTCTAGAAGTTTTTTTGTTTTGTTTGAGACAGGGTCTTACTCTGTCACCCTGGGTAGAGAGTCATGGCATCATAGCTCATAGCAACCTCAAACTCTTGAGCTCGATGATCTTCCTGCCTCAGCCTCCTGAGTAGTCTGGGACTTAGACACCCACCACAATACCCAGCTAGTTTTTCTATTTTTAGTAGAGACAGAGTCTCGCTCTTGTTCAGGGTGGTCTCAAATTGGATTCCTGAGCTCAAGCAATCCATACACCTTGACCTCCCAGAGTGCTAGGATTACAGATGTGAGCCAGCCACCACACCCACCCCACTACAGGCTTTTAAGGAAAGGGCAGGCATTTTGCTTTTTTAAAGATCAGTCTGGCTATGTGCAGAGATGGAGTGGAGAGGGGCAAACAATACAAGCAGGGAGTTCTGTTGCAGGCTATTGAAGTTGTATAGCCAAGAGAGGAAGGTGGCTTGGACTAGGGTGATGTCATAGCAGGACTTGCAGATAGATCCAGAACGGGCGTAAAGGGTCGGCGGGGAGGGAGGACTGGGTTGGCCAGAACATAGGATGTGAGAGGAGAAGAGAGAAAGTTTGGCAGAGGACATAGGATTTGATCATGGGAGTGCTTGGATGCCAGGGTCAAGGAGAGCTTTAGTGTTTATTTTATTTTATTTTTTGAGACAGAGCCTCAAGCTGTCACCCTGGATAGAGTGTCATGGCATCACAGCTCACAGCAACCTCCAATTCCTGGGCTCAAGTGAGTCTCCTGCCTCCGCCTCCCAAGTAGCTGGGACTACAGGTGCCCACCACAACGCCCGGCCATTTTTTGGTTGCAGCC